>OLKM01000776.1:112749-127749 GCA_900291075.1 Melanogrammus aeglefinus
GAGAGAGAAGAGAGAGGAGAGAGATGAGAGAGAAGATGAGATGAAGGAGAATGAGAGAGACACGAGACGAGAGACGAGAGAGAGAGAGAGAGAGAGAGAGAGAGAGAGAGAGAGAGAGAGAGAGAGAGAGAGAGAGAGAGAGAGATGCTATCGGGTAGTACCATTTCTCATTGGATGAAGTAGCTTGTTAGTGGGACTCATCAGCTCCTCTCGTCTCTATTCTGTCGCTCTTTTATAAATGTGCCTGTGAAACAGTGTACCCACGTGCACAGGCATGCATGCACACACGTTCCCCGCAATGCCAATCATGTATGGCTTTTGTACAGAACATTTCTTGGTTTGGTCTAGTTTTTGCACTTTCCCTCCGTTCTACTCCCTCCAAAACTTCTGTGATATTATTTTTTTCCTTCATTCTCCTTCCCTCTCATTAAATTTTTTTCCAGCTGAGTCACCGTCTAAGGTTCCCCAGGAGGTCAGGCGGTGAGGCCATCACTCCAGGAAGTGAAGGTGGACAAATGATGATGTGGTGACAAGAGACTAGTGATGTCAGTGCACCACTAGAACCCTCAAAAACCCAGTTTTGATGAATACTAACAGAACCGCTGAGGTTGAAGTGCACTAAGAATGCAATAGGATTTTCTTTTTTATATGTCCTGGTACATGGAAACTTACTGGGTTATGTCTAAAGAACTGCTAGAGCCCTTTGTGAGAGCATTCTACAACAATGGTTGACTCAAAAAGCAGCCAGCTAGCTAGCAAATTCACATTCCCTCTATTTGATACATTGCCAGCTCCCAGTAGAGGTCCTCCCAACATCCAAAGACTGTGTGGTCGCTGTAGGAAGATATACTCCTACATGATCTATCCTACATGTACATGGATAAACTGTGCCCAAGATCGCAACTTTTGCCTCCAAGCCAACGTTGCGTGGTGATGGTGTTGTCAGACACTTTTCTTCCCCTCCTAAACATGTCCCTGGTGTTTCCTACTGGGAGCGTGGCGTTATGCGGACAAGAGAGCTGGAGGGACAGTAGAGGACGAGGATGCCGTGTCAGGGTGGATGCATGCTGCTTACTGCCGCTGAAGGACATCTTGTAATAACCCTTTGTTATCAGTAGACACAAAATTCTGCACAGAGGAAAGCAGCCTTTTTACTTATGATGAAGCCATTCAGACAGCGATAGAGAAGCAGAAGCATAAACAGGACCAGATAGTATCTTGTGTAATTGTGGCGGTTCGCTCACAACCCCGCTTGAGGAAGGGCGTTTTATTATTCCTTTTTTTTTCAAAAGATTTCTTATCTTGATTAATTTTATCACTGTGTAATTTGTACATTAATTTTCACATTATTGCACTGGTGTGTCAACACCCATGCAAACTAAATGGGAGCAAATCCAATAACTATATCTGCCAGCTGTTTCGCACACACAAATCAATTTAGAGTGTAACTCTCAAGGCTCAGCAACAGATGGTTGATTGCAGGGAGAGGAGAGCAAATCCCCAGCAGTTACAGTGTGACATTCCTCTGTTTATCCGCAGACAGACTCATCTGGATGAGCTCCCTTATTGGCCCACTCCTACAGCTGACACTGTTCCCAAACAGAAAAAAAGGAAAGGCATTCGGATACATTTACCCAGGCGTGTAGTACAACCAGAACTACAACATAGTTGAAAAGGTTTCCTATGTGTCCCTTTCACGAGGAAGCTTGCTATTGGCAATGGTTGATGGATGCAGATTTTCCAACAACACAAAACCCATCTCCCTACCCAACTGCTCTCAAATGTATGCATTTAAAATGCGGATATTAAGGACTCTTGCAACATAGTCTCCTTGTTTTGGTTCACTGGCGGAGTGAACTAGAACCATTTCCAGCAAAGAGTTATGTATTGCGTTGTTTTACCATTCAGGTGTACCACATGACCACAACCTCTAACCCCAGCCCTCCCTCTGAGTGGACTATGTCACCTAGCAACGCTACGCAGATGGGCCTCCTGCTGGGGGTTTTCTGCAGAACGTGCACAAAGTTGAGAATAAGTGGGTGAAGGGAAGCGGGCAGAGATCCTGAAAGAGGTAGACTAACAAGCAAACTACTAACAATGTTTCGTCTCTCCTTCTGTCCAACTTATCCGTGTATTATACATTTTCGTTTTATAACTATGTATCATGTATGATTTATTATAATTTTTGATATCACATTCCTTAAATTCCCGCTCATTCATTTTCAATAAGTCACTGACGTGCAGTTCGCTGTATAAAGTTCTTCAGTAATCATGCTGAAACTTTTCTCCCTCTGTGAACGCTCTCATTTAAGGAGATGAACAGCATGAGCATGGGTCAGCCCTGTTGAAATACTTAAAAGAAAAAACTGTTTGTAATCACAAATCTATCGATGTGGAATCTGGCTGCTTAAAGGCTAAACTGAAATGCCTTTTAATTAAAATCACTGGCTTAGATTGTTACGCATGCCAGCCATTAGACGCTTGTCACTAATGTAATCAAATGGAAAGAGAACGACTGCTGTCTGCATGTCTCCTAGTTACATACATACACACACAAGCACACAAAGTCACCACACACACACACACACACGCAGGCACAGACACACACACAGACACATACACAGATAGACACACTCAAACACACAAACAGACACAAACAAACACACACAAACACCCATGTGGATGACGCACTGGCCAATCAGAGGAGAGGAGCCTAACAACTGTGGTTATCAGAGAGAAGCAGGTTACCTTAAAGTTACCTTAATAACCATTATAGAATAGCTATGCATGTAGCATGCCTTTGTGTTGTCTTTTTCATTGTTTCGGACCAAGTTCCACCACAAAAAAAATGCTAATTTCATCTGAGCATCTGTGTGTTTTATTCAGTCTGTATTACAAAGCATATTCTCCATATCTGTAAATTCGGCCTCTGTTGAGGCATTTCTTCGATCATTAAACACATCATTAGGGCTGCTGCACCGAGGGCCCCCCCCCCCCCCCCCCCCCCCCCCCGTCTTCTGTCTTTCTGATCAAAGTTGTCTGGTGGTTTCAGGTGTTAGAGCACATCGGGAGATGTGCTCTGTGATACCATAACTCTTGCCAGATGATGTAAGAAGAATGTTCCACAAGCTTTTGCTCATCGCCCAGTTAATGAGCTGAGTGACAACATGATTGTCAGCTTTGCCGTGGTGCCCAAGCACCCCGCCACAGAGAGAAAGATCGAGGTGACTAAAACCACGGTGACACAGAAACGCAGTTCCTTTCAACATACAGTATGTAGCATCAGTGTGTGGCTCAGCTTCCGAAGAAGTGAGCGTGTGTGTGTGTGTGTGTGTGTGTGTGTGTGTGTGTGTGTGTGTGTGTGTGTGTGTGTGTGTGTGTGTGTGTGTGTGTGTTAATGAATCAATCAATTTCTGAGAGATAGATCACAAGGAACGCCTTGCGACGGCCGACTGTCACCATGATGAATTCCTTCATTTCATGTAATAAGCTAGCTGGGAAGTGATTTATCCTCGGCTGGCTGGCAGCTACCATATACGTCGTCGGACAGCACAGACAGATACAAGACCTGGCATAATGTGTGAAATATCTCCCCCTCATACAGCCAGGTTGAACTGCGGAAATAATAATAAAAAGGAAAAGGAAACACTGAAATACAGTTAATATCGGAGGGGTCTTCACTTGGCTTTCTCGAGGATGTTTCAATGCAGCAGAACAGGCATACCCCCGCCGTCCTCCGTCGCTGGAAGATCATACATTCATCCGACAGCTCTGGATCACTGATATTTTGCTTGAATTATTAACTGCGGCTTCTCGTTACTCCTTGTGCTCCCCTCCTCCTCTTCCTCCGCCTCTGCCCGCCTCCTCCTCCTCCTCCTCCTCCTCCTCCTCCTCCTCTAACCTCTTCTTACTGAATAGGAGCTAAGATAAGAGAGTAAGAGCACCGTTCTCTGGATATTGATTACCTTCCTCTGCCCTACTTCAGGATTAAGAGGTGTTGTGATTTCTTGCCCTTAAATGCAGATCTCCCCTGTCAAGGAGCAGCCGTTTGGTGGTAATCTGTTTAAAACGACTGCTAAGCTTTGAGCAACATGTGTAAGAATCCTTCGCTGGTTTGTCCTAATAGAGGGGCTCATGTTTTATGGCTCACCCTAAACCCCCCACTTTCCATTGTAGTTACTTAATTGAGGGGTATCTTTGTCTCTGGGGTTATAGGTGCTATATAGGTAGGATTTAAGAACTATTATATGAGTGCAATTTCTTTATAAATTGACAAGCCGAGCATCAGCTATTACTGAGTGAAATCAATTTTAGGAATATGGTTTCTCTTTGACTCCCCATGCTTCTGTACGAGACCATATTTTAGACCACTACCAGCTTCTCTGACCAATCAGAGCATCTCTTCCCTGGTGGGATCAGGTTATCTTGCCTGTTAATCACAGGTGCATTAGATGAACTTTAGAACTTCTCCAAAAGTAGAAACACAGGGCGGGAGCAATAAGAGAAGGGATGTTTTTTTGGTTTGGTTCCAAAATCATGCTTTCTTCTGCTCTCACTCTTGCTTACAGCAGCTTTAAGGCCATGGTTACCTGCATCAACACAGTAGAACTTGGGGAATATCGCGGATGTCTCTGTTCAGTGAATCAATGATTACTATGATGGTAGAGGGCATTCGTTCTGTACTATACTGCCTGACAACAACAATTCTAGCTTGCTTTTAAACAGGTTTGCCCTTTTGTTTTTTGTTTGATTGTGCTTTAGAAACAAATGGCGATATATTAATTAATTTCAAGTATCATTGCTAGCATAAAGATCACTTTTATTTCTCACCACTTAAGGATCCACTTATTGCTTATTGCAATTATGCCATACTATACAACCCTACACAGAGAAGAGTACATATAGGCATGAGAAAGGTAGTCAGTTAAAGGCAAGGTAAAAGGAACCAGTATGCTGCACATGTTGCACCTCCAACTAGAGTTTACACTTTCCAACCAAAATGGGCATAAGAATTTGAAAAGACCATGGGCAAACACACAACAAGTAGGAATACAACACACACACACACACACACACACACACACACACACACACACACACACACACACACACACACACACACACACACACACACACACACACACACACACACACACACACACACACACACACACACACACACGTAGATCATCATCAGGTTTATGGTTTTGTCTGGTAATTAAATGTAAATGTCCACCACAATAAAAAGCCGAGAGTGATGTGATGGGGTGATGGGGTGATGGGGCCTGGTCTTGTGTCTGGGCCACTGGGATAATGAATGAGAAGACATCAGCGATTGTGACGGTGGTGTTTGTGGGTGTGGGTGTACCATTGTTAAAATCTCAACCCCCTTCCTGTCATCCCTCATCTCATCTCCCTCACAGCCGTCTTGAGCTCTTAATATGCATCTTGGGTCTCATTTCAGTTCAAAGGTCGCCATTTAATGATACTGCTGCATGCCCTTAATTTTAAATTATGATGGTGGGCTGGGAGTGCCTCTTCCTCCTTCTCCTTCTCCCCCCTCACCTTGGAGGAGAGCGACCTCCTCCTCCTCCTTCCTGGAGCTGAGCGAGGCAAGAAGCGGGGCAGGAGTCTGTTCATCGTAACCTTTTCAGGAAAAGCCTTTATTTTCTGAGATTTAAGGGTGGGCTTTGGACTGTGCGGTTGATCTGCATGGTGCGGTGGCATAATGAGGGTACTGTCATGCCGGTGACCCTTGTTAGTCGGTACTCGGCGGTCAGGGCGCCGCCAGAGGTCGTGAGAAGCCTGTCATTCTCTTAGGCAATTAGTATTGTGCAGATGCGTGCGGGGCACACACACACACACACACACACACACACACACACACACACACACACACACACACACACACACACACACACACACACACACACACACACACACACACACACACACACACCACACTCAGACACAGGTACGTGTGAATGCTAGCAAACACCTGTGCCCTAAGTGCCAACACTCTCACACACACACAAACATACACACAGACACACATTAACACACACACACACACACACACACATGTTTGTGTGAATGCTTTCACACGTACACACAAAAACACATGCATGCAAGCACACACTCAACCGGATGCATACACACATAAACAAGAGCACACACACTGAGGTATAACCAATGAAAATACGGAGCAAAACTCCACAGACACACACAGCCGTAACGTCTTGGACTATTTGCTACAAAAGCGAGCTGATATTACAAATGTCACTAAAAACATACTTTTGCACAGGGGGTTGTCCCACTTGTTTATTGCAATTACATCAGTATAAACTCTGGCAGATGTTCTGCCATGCACTTTTGACCCGGGTCAAAAGTCCAAGTGCAAGTGAGCTACTTTTCCACATAAACGGTGGGCTCATATGCTGCTGTAGAAAAAGTCCAAAACAGTTTTCCTTCCCTTTTAAATGCAGACTTTGACTGAGAGAAAGTCTGTGGAAATAACATGGCATTATGCAAATTGCTTACTTTCCGGTGCCACAAATCTCCTCAGAGGGGTGGCCAATAGGCAGCTCACAGCAAGCCTGCTGTCCACCGAGCGCCTGGCATCTCGGAGCCGAGCAGCAGGGAGACGTCTCGTGCACAATACGCCAGAAAATGGCTGAGGAGGAGAGTTGCCCGGCTCTCGCTTTGTCTCCCTCGCATCGGCCCGCCTTTTGCTCCGAGAAATATAATTTATCTCGGGTAGAAAGTGCGGCACTTTACAAGAGCTAGCATTATGTTCCGTCCAAGGGTGTTTGTGTTCGAGTGCTGTTTTTTTTGGCTCAGCTGAAAAGCGGGACAGGGAGGGAGGACTGGGGTGTGTCGGGAACAAAATGGAAGAGGAACTAACGTTTGGTTTTTCTATTGAAGATAGTATGTGTATCCCCTTTTTGTCTTGTCTGGGAGAGAGATGCCTACACTCGCACCCACACACGCATGCCTACATAAGGAAAACTAGGAGCTTGTACTCCACCCTGCGTGGAGTCTTTCAATTTACAGTGGCTGAAGAGCCCTTGCGAGGTTTGGCATCTGTACCGTGGACTCCTGCTGAGCAGTATATACTCAGCCTTTAACCTGGAGCAAAGTTCATGGGCTGCTGCCTCTTATTAGAAAAACAACTCGCTGAATTGCATTCAACTGAATTCAGCCTTACCCATTATAGAGCATTCAAAGAAAGGGATCTAAGTTTTGTATTTATCTGAGGGTATTGCCTTTCCTGTTCATGCTGCCACAAGGTCTTATAGCGGGTACCAGGTGAGGTAGTATTGCATTGATATTCGGATGGGGTTCAGACAGTATCTCTTATAGCGGGTACTGGATGAGGTGGTATTGCGACAGTATTCGGCTGGTGTTCAGACCGTCTATCTGTTATAGCGGGTAATGGGTGTGGTAATATTGCGATAGTATGCATGCAACATTATGCATTCACCCTTAAAATAGCATCTGAACAACGCGCCACTGACTTTAAACCTGGTATTTCCTGGTTTGTGGGGCAATTGTTTTCTGAAACTGCAAAATAGCACCGGGGAACGTTTGCGCCAGAACACGCCTCCTTCCTCGCGGAACCGCCCCTTGGGGTGCAAGATCATTCCCTAATTTACAGGCGTGTGGCGGTGGAGGGAAAAGAACGCTCTACGCTAGTTTGTGGTTTTAGTGTAGAAAGTGAATTGCGCCGGATGCAAGATAGGGCCCTATCTGTTGTAGCGGGTAACGGGTGAGATACTATTGCATTGGTATTCGGCTGGTTTTCAAACAATATCTCTGCTATAGCGGGTAATGGGTGAGGTAGTATTGCGCTAGAATTCAGCTGGTGTTGAGACAGTATCTACCTCAGTGACTAAGCACTTGAGTTGCTTTTTGTGTGTTCATCGACCGAGTTTCCTGTCTCTCAAACACAGGGGTGAATTGCAGAGATTGCCAGACATCACTTCTTCTTTTCATTTTTTGCATGATAACATATCTGTCAACCATTGTTTTTTTTAAAGAATCGAACAGGAGAGATATAGATAGAGTATCTTAACTGGCAGTTAAGCTTGCTCAACTACACAAGGGACCGAAGGGAACAGCTGTGACTGAGGCTATATCCTTTGTGAACGCTCCAGCGTTCTGCCTAGGTGCATTCACAGCTTCATTGCTCATAAGGAACACTGGCCTTGCATGTCAATGACGGCAAGATAAACATCTTTCCATCCTTTCAAGTATTTTTTTTTTTCTTTTGTCTGAATCATAACGGCCCTATGTGAAGGCTCTGGCCTCGGTGGAACACTGTATCTACAAAACCACCATGACACATCAGTGAACCGCGCTCGGGAAAATCTGGCTTTTGCCCAACGTACTGGCCCATCGCTGCGTCGGTCTCCTGCAAAGGGTTTAATTAGAGACATCATACTGCTTCATAGAGGACAGTATGAAGAAAGGAGGAAACGGGTGGTCTGGTGTGTGTGTGTGTGTGTGGGGGTGTGTGTGTGTGTGTGTATGGGGGGGGGAGTGGTGTTGCACAGAATAGATGCTTTGCGCAGCTCAGCTCTTTGAGCCTGTCCTCCCAGACAGATACAAGGCCATGTTTGCACTGCATTAATCAGCCACCGCCGAGAAACAGAGTGGGGAACTCAGCAGACAAGCCAAACGCTAGCCCTAATGATGACGATAAGAACAATAATAACAGCCTGTGCGTCTCGTGGGAGAAGCCTTTCAGAGGTTGTTTCTTTAGTAATTACACCGTGCCATCACATAATTCCCCGCTAATGCTTTAGATAAATAATAAGAAGAAAGGGCAAGGGGAACAGCAGAATCTAGGTAGTGTAATAAACCAGAAGTATCCGTGGATGAAGCCTTTATGGACCTCTTAGGATAAACCGATTTGTGGAAATCAATGCCAAACTAGAATTCAAATATAACATTTATAATAATACTCACTTTGACATGCACGCACCTTACCTAAAGGCTCCTGAGAGCGAATTGAGGAGGCAAGATTATGGGTTTGCAACCCGAAATGAGGTATTTGCAGGTAAGTGCACAATTTCCATTGGGCACTTGTGAATCATTTGGTTGAAATTGGTGTAAACTGTTAGATACTACACCCTTAATGTAGCATTGGCTGGTATTATTCAGCATCTTGAATGAGCTCTGCGTTACTTTGTGGCCTAGCTTTCAGAATTTAATGCTTTTGAAGGAACCTGCTCCTGCATGTATGAGCTACCACACCAAAAATACACCATTGCTTAACTAAACAAATGTAGCCTGGGTTGCTAAATCTCTCTCTGCCTCTCATGTTGTCCCTTCTTGCTTAATGGCAATATTTCCATGTGGATTCATTCTAGGTCAATGCAAATACCTTTTTTCTCATTTAAATAAAGTCAATGCCATTAGGTTCTTGCCTTTCTCCACATCATCGTCGGTTCAATTCCCACAATCCCCCTCACAGCAAGCTCTCCAATTGTAGTGGTGGTAGTAAATCCTCTTTCACAGAGAACACCACATTGCTCTTTGATGGAGAAACACCCCGAAGCTACAGTAGCAAGTTTTATACAGTAGTTTCCTCCGTGGTGAGATTGATGGCAGCCATGCGTTTGTGCAATAGTGCTGATAGTCTTTAAGACCACATACCTGAGTTATGAATGTTGCATTTAATAGACTAAATATGCCCTGGCTGGCACAAGAGCTTCCCTCTGAGACTCTGCTACAGAGGCCGCGGCTGCCACATGCTAATTTCTCTCTTTAAAAGAACGAGTGAGGATAAGAACAAATGCGCTTCAGCCAGCGTGAGAGAGTGGGTAAAGTTAACAGAGAGAGAGCGAGAGATAGAGAGAGAGAGGTTAAAATACTTAAAACAACGGTTTCTTTTAGTGTATCTGCCTCAATCCATCACTTCTTTATTCGTGCTTTGCCTCCCCTTTTTGACTCTTTCTCTCCGGCTCACTTTTTTCCCTGCTTCTTCTGGCTTCTCGTTACCGACAACCCCGAAACACCGCATCCATCTGAACGACTAAACAGAAAGTCTGTGGCAATCTTTCTTTTTTTTTTGTCTTAGACTGAAGCATAAACAGTGAAATTCATCCATCTTGTTTGACGTGGTAGACATGGGGAATTTTAGGTTTTACTTATGTTTTCATGTATTTATATATTTTTTTTGTTGCTGCTGCAGCTGCACTGACACGCAGGCCTGTCGCATCTGACTCCAAAAGAGATTTATCAATATAACATGTACTGCAGTGGAGGTTGACAAGCACCGCAAGTGTCCCACTGAGATGTTTACCACAGGTGTTGTGTGATGGGGGTTGGTGGTGGTGTTGTGGTGTGTGTGTGTGGGGGGGGGGGGGGGGGGGGGGGAGTGGGAACATGACACACTGTGTACGTGTGAGGGAGCGGGTGAGCGGATGTAGGTTGGGGCACGTGGGCCAACCAACCTTTACCCTATTGATTGAATCTCCCGCACATGCCGATGTACACACACACACACACACACACACACACACACACACGCACACACAGCAATCTTCAGAGTCAGTAACAAACGGTAGTCCTGGCAAAAAGTGAAGTCACGTCTGCTGCAGGAAAGTGGTGCAGGCTGTGCCTTCGTGCCGCCGTTCCATATGAGATGTTGACACAATACTGGCCTCCGCCGGCTCAGGTGTCCATGTCATCATGTGTCACACAAAGATGCTTGACTCTTCAGCACGTACACACACACACAAACAAACCCACACACACAGGCACACAGGCACACAGACACAAACACACTCACACATGGCCTGTCGCTCTAATCTCATACCAAACAGTTCCGTCTCACTGTACAGATTATGATTTGTATGGAGGAACGGATGCACACTAGCTGTTAAATGGACTCTAACAGAATCCCTCGCTTGTCAGTGTGGAGAGAGTGTGAGAGAGAGAGGGAGAGAGAGCGACGAGAGAGAGCAAGAGCGAGCGAGAGAGAGCCAGAGACCTGGAGAGAGAGGCAGAGGGAGAGCAACATCCAGAAGGCAAAACGATCAAGGTAAAAAAGAGCAAAAGGAGTGGATACACACTTAACGAGATAGAAAACACGTGACGAAGCACAGGATGAGTGATGGCGGGGGCAAAGGATAGACAGAGAGACGGAGAGGAAGAGAGACACACCAGGGCGTATCAAAATGTGCATGAATCAATCCACACTTCTCTTTTTCTAATTGGCCCTGCGTTGCACATCACAATCTGCCACAGTAGGAGCCCATTGTGCTGTGCTGCTGCTTTGGAACAAGCCGGTGTCTCAGCGTCTAACACTCTGAGTAATGGAGATCTGAAGGGACTGCCACCATGGGAATGAATGGCATGATGTTGGCAACACACACGCGCACACACACACACACACACACACACACGCACACACACACACACACACACACACCACACACACACACACACACACACACACACACACACACACACACACAACACACACACACACACAACACACACACACACACACACACACACACACACACTCAGATACACATCTGAACATTCAGTAAAAAAAACACACAAATCGGTGGCTTGGGTGAGAAGATCTGGTGCGTGAAGTATATCTCACCTCATGTCTTTCAGCTAACATCATCATCCCTCCTTAAGAATGAATGTACTTTTTGTTCAATCCCCCTATTGTTGAAGCAGCCATTCTGCTTTGTTGTGTTATAACCGAGCACCACTGATCGCAGAGGAGTTGTCGGATGAATGTAAACAAACAGAAACATTTATAATCCATGGATCAGGGAGTTTCTGAAAAATAGGCATTTTTCTGATGCTATCCTGATTCAACAACATCTTTCAGAATACATGTGCTCTCTGTGTGTGCAACAAAAACCATGGAAATTATAACACGGCACCATATTCAATAACTTAGCAGCCACGAGCAAAAACATGACACAAGGTGGGATTCATTCACACACTTAAGAACTCCAAATGGATCAGTAGTAACCTCGAAAGCATTGCTTCACGCTGATAGCTTGTCATTGTTCCTCATAATACCTTCTCTAGTTGGGTCCTCGTTGTGAAGGACCCTGGCTGCCACCCTGGCTACCGTAAAGCTAATGCTAAAGCAAATCAAGATTGGTAACCTACTGCTAACACAAATTCAGAAGGAACCTATAGCTTATAGCCTACCAATTCAGATTGGACCCACTGATTAAACTTATTAAAATGGGACCTAGTGCTAATTATAATTCAGATGGGACCTACTGCTCATGCTAATTTAGACGGGACCTACTGCTAATACTAATACAGACCTATCTACTGTCTCTGAGTCTCTGTGTCCCCCATGTTCCAGGGGAAAGGGTTACTTTTAGCACCGAAGCCATGCTAAACCTGGTCAGAGGGAAGGTGCTTTGGTGAGGCCAAAGACCCACTCTTAATATATTTTGAAGGGAATAATTTGTAAAGAGTGCAATTTTTTAATATCCACTCAGCCTCTTATAAAATACGTAATGTGTCCCTCAAGGGGCAATTTCAAGCTGGCGGTTCTGCGAGCAACAAGGACATCCTATAATTCAATTAATTCACATTAAAGATGATGTTTGTGTATACTTGAGTCACCCATGACACCCACAGCAACTTCATTATAGTAATCATTCTGTCCGTATGTACACGGTGTCGATTCGGTGCAACATTATCAAACATGCATCCTTCTACGGCGGGCGGTAGAGTGGTTTGTGGGTTTTTCTCTGGCCAAATGAACACACTGTTCTGTGGGCGAGTTTCAACACCTCCTCAAGCCCCCGGCCGGACCGGCCGCAGGGAATCAATTACCAAGTAAAGGTCTGACTCCGGGGACTGCTTGAGTGCACACAGATAACCCCCTGATTGACAGGCCACACATTCACCTACACACGACACAGCCTGCTGCATATAGATATTAGGTTGTTAGTTGCACGTGCACATACACACACCCACACATACACCAATGCAAAGAAACCCACACACATAAACCCAAACGCATGTAGGTACACACACACACACACACACACACACACACACACACACACACACACACACACACACACACACACACACACACAACACACCACACACACACACACACACACACACACACACACAACCCCCCCCCCCCCCCCACACACACACACACACACACACACACACACACACACACACACACACACACACACACACACACACACACACAACACACACACACACACACACACAAATGAGATTGCTCATAAAAATACATAATCTGGAGTAGAGAGGCCAGAGAGAAAAAATGGAAGTGATGAATTCTTGGTAATTCGAAAACCAAGTGATCCTTTCATTTGTTACCTCTAGAGGCGCCTGTAACTAAAGTAAACTGAGGCTGAACTGAGGTTTACCTCATACCCTCACACACGCATCTGCATGCACACAAACGTGAATAGGTGCACACACAAACACATGTGCCGACGTTAATAATCTCAATCCTTTGGGCACTTTGCTCTTAAGCAGCCGCTTCGATGCTCCAGTTCTATTTTTCAAGAGCATCGGACTAGTTTAAACTTTCATAACTCAACTTAGCCTTTCAACACTCCACATCGCTGGTAAGCAAGGCGAGCACGGTCATTAAAGGAATATCACTTTATAAACATCAATAATAGCCCAGCGGGCTCTTGGGTTTGGGTCAATCCTTCTAGTGTGTTAACGGTCTCCATACAACAGGGAAATTCATCACCGAGCCTAATCACCCTGGGCCCGTCTGCACTTTGCCTCAGAACAATATCCACTAACAACATTAGTGGTGCTGGGGCTTATTATATGATGTCATCTCCTGCAGTCAGACATGGGTGTAGATGGATGGCAGAGGAAAGAATAATATTTCAAAGCAACTAACTTTTCCTGCACACACACGCTTCGTCCTCCACAGATACTGTTACATGTATAAATGGTCACTTGTTTGCTGGTACGGGGAAGATGCTCCTTCGCATCGAACGAATAAACAATACATCCTGTATTTTTTTCCTGACTTGGAAAAAAAGGACTTTTGTGGGCCAACATCCTAAATTAACTCTTGTAAAGAAACCGCCTTTAAAATAACTGCTTATTCTCGACACATGGACACAAACACAACTGCTTTTAACAGTCGCCACCGCCACTTTCCTCTCCTCTCAGCGCTTTCGTCCACGTACACGGTAATGTTTGGGTCAACAGCTCCTCTGCAACGAGTGCAGAGACGAGCAACAGATACCAGACAGACACACCCTCAAGTTCTGCTCAATGGGAATTACGACTGTCAAGGGAGACCAGTAGTTTCCCACAGAGTCTCTCTCTCTCTCTCTCTCTCTCTCTCTCTCTCTCTCTCTCTCTCTCTCTCTCGCTCTCTCTCGCTCTCTCTCGCTCTCTGTCTCTCTGTATCTGAAGAGTGTGTCAGAGACTGCCTTGTAATTAATAAGTCAGGATTAATACCGCCAGCCGTGGACTTCTCTTGCCGCAACCGGAATCCAAGGCTGTCTGTTACATTTTCAGTGAATGTTTATTCAATAATTCACGTGATTAACTACTTTCCCCCGCTCCAGCCCCTCGTCGTCCAACGCAGCGGTTACATGATTACTGTATGCGAGCGCAGCAGCGCAGTTCAAGGTAGGAAGGATGTGTATGTATTTGATCTATCTGCAACATGGTGCGATGTGAATACACAAGCCAGCCAGGTGTTATTCCTCCATATCCATTTTCAAGCAGCCAATCAATGTCATGCGGGGCAAAACACTTATGCATGGAGATAGTAGCTCCCCCATTCTCGGTATTCAAAAGGTGGTGAACCTTGTGTGTTAGAGAAGCGGGCCGTAGCGGGCAATAGCGACCTCGACCGGCATTCCAGCTCCTAGATGCTGGGTTCGGTGTGTTCAGGCTACAGCAAGCCTGGCCACAGTGTGTCAACTCAGGCAGGGAGAACCCCCCGCGTCAAGCCAGACTGTCTGCTTTGCC
>OLKM01000776.1:142749-160249 GCA_900291075.1 Melanogrammus aeglefinus
AGGTTCCTTTTCCTAGAATAGCATAGGATTTTAGCAGTCGTTTTCGGCAGGCGTTTTAGGAGTAAATGGGTTAAAGCAGTGTCAGGAGTATGAAAAGGGTTGAATTTGGCACACAGACACAATCCCGCAACATATTCATTCAAAGACACGCACCCACTCAAGTGTGCGCACGCACACACGCACACACGCACACACACACACACACACACACACACACACACACACACACACACACACACACACACACACACACACACACACACACACACACACACACACACACACACACACACACACACATGCACACACAGATTCAGATAAAATGTTTCTTGCATGTTCTGTTCTCATATCCTCTTTCTGTGTGTATGGTTATTCGAAGGCTTCCCCCTCCACCACTCCACAGCAAGGAGAAAGCACCCCGAGCAAAATATATTGAAATGTAAAAAGATTCACACACACACTTATTTTCAGGGAATTTTTTGGGAATAAGAAGACAGTCTACCCCCCCATGCACCTCCCCAGTGTCTCCCCACGTCTCTCCCCCTACGGTTATCTTTCACGCTAAAGTTGAACGCTGATGGAGGCTGACTGACATTCTGACAAATTAGAGTTAAACATCAGCCAGGGAGCTAGGAGAAGAGAAACTTACAAACTCTTTTGGTATATTTTCAAAGATCTGGGTTGGAGCAACTTGTAGTGAACTAATCCTGTATACAGCTGCATTGGTCCGTTGCATAGTCAACGTGCTGACGTGCGGTGTAGTTCCATATGAAGCTGCATATTGGAGGGCTGCACATGGGCAGCTCTTTCCCGTTTAACCACGCCTAATTGAGTAAGAGTAGGGGAGGTAAGAAGAGTGAGAAGAGACACAGACATGCTGATACATATACATGGACTGCCCCCTTAGAACAGTGGATGGTTCCTACCTCATTACGCGTCAGTCCACTGTTGCTTCTGATATGGGGAGACTATTTTGAAGCTGTATGTAGCAAACCACCCATCTGTACTTCGTCCTCTCACTCTGCAGGAGCTACCAACTCCGCCAACTATCCAGAACCTCATCCAGCCTTCCTTCCTTTCAGAGGTTCATAGTGCTTTAAGGACTCCCTACTGCCAACTTCAATTGGGCTTTCATTTTGCAGGTGGTCAAAAAAAGTGACTGAAGACCATGTAAAGATGTCTCTAAAGAATAATGGATAAATCCGTCTCCACATGGCAGGGACTTTTCCCCCAAGGAGTGCATAATGCAGAGAACAAGACAACAGAACATCGCCTCGCCAAAATGCGATTGAAGAAGGAGGCCCATGTCTGCGCCTGCCCCTCCAGCGGGTTCAGCCTTTACATGCCCTTTATGTGGCTGCATCACACATTGGATTATATAGTCTCCAAAGAGCCCACAAACGAGAGGAGAAGTCATCATCGGTCGTGATGGACTACCTTTAGCAGTGTTCGCAGAGTCACGTGCACAGTGGAAACTATCTGAAAATGTGTTGTGAAAAAATCTCTGCAACCATGGAAACGGTCTCCACAGATTAATTAGCTAGTGTGTATGGAGGTATCGCCACCTTCAGAGCTAAGAGCTAACTTTGTTCTTGATTTGTGCCAGTTCTTTAATTAGCTCTATGCAGCTTAAGTAACTCTGTGCTCAGGGGCTATATCTAGAAATTCTGTTTTCTTGTCCATACTGTTATGCATTGTCATCCAGAAGAAAGAGGTCAAGTTAAATAACAATGAAATAAAAAAACATTTTAATAAGATCAGCTTAATTTAAGGATTTCGTTTTTAGTTTTGCTGAAGATATTTAGTTTTAAGCTCATTGGTGGAAAAAAAACTCTGGTTGGCAGTTGCTTTAGTAGTTAACTCACTCTAAGTGCGCGAGTTAATTACCTCTGTCAGCTGTAGATACACAGGTCATTGTCAACAGCTGGAAATGATAGTTAGTCGCTGATTTAGTTTTCTTAGTCCCCCTACGTAAACACTTTAATGGCAGGGAACATCTGCAGCAAAAATCTTCTAAACGTCTCATCTTTACCTTTCCTAACTTGGTGTATCGTAGTCTCCATAGATACTATTGCGTCTTAGGCAGACTTAAATATGTCTCTCTTTCGATGACTCTGCCACTTACTCCTCCCCCTCTTTCCTCTATTTGCCTGATCCTTTCCCGTCTGTTCTCCTGTGTGGCAGCTGCTGAGACAAGCAGGCGGGGACTGATCCATCTTCCCGGGGCTCGTTGTGTTCGCTGTCTCTTTATTACTTTGTAATCTTCTGTTCTGTACGTTATCTACGGTTTGGGCGAGGAGGCGACCGTGGGGTAGGAAGCCTGTAGGACATTCATCATCCAACGTCCTCTGTTGATGTCAAAGTCAACGCACCAATATGCTTCTCTCCCGTTGTCTTTTCTTCCTAAGCCAAGAACAGCTGGAGTAATGGTAAACCACACAGTCAGTGGTAACATCTGTATTTCCCACCCAATCCCCAACTGGCTGTGGCCGTTTTGGAGCACCAGCTTTTGAATGGCTGCTGAACACACACACACACACACACACACACACACACACACACACACACACACACACACACACACACACACACACACACACACACACACACACACACACACACCTACACACACACCTACACACACACCTACACACGCCTACACACACACACACACACACACACACACACACACACACACACACACACACACACACACACACACACACACACACACACACACACACACACACACACACACACACACACACACAGTGCACATGTGCACAGATAAACACATCAGGGGGCCCCATGTGAGACAGGGCCCTGCCAGAGATGCAGATAAATGAATGATGAATAGATAAGTGACCAAACACAATGAAATCTGGAAACAATTTGACCTGACACACACACACACACACACACACACACACACACACACACACACACACACACACACACACACACACACACACACACACACACACACACACACACACACACACACACACAGCACCCCTCCCGTACCTTGTCCTCCTCTCCATGCAAAGGAACAAGCACACAGACGGCTCCACTCATGTTGTCATTGTCAAGCTGTGTTGCGCTGCACACACACAGTCGGGGGAAAACACAAGCAATCACATGCGATTAGCTGCCAGCACACGAAAAAGAGGAAGAAAACATAAAGAGCTGTTTCCTCCTGGAGGACGACACTGGAGCACGGTGACACGTGAGAGGGCGAGTGAACAGACAGCTGTTGGGTTCTAAGGGTGGGGTATGAAGGTTCCTTCAAAGGCCCGATGTGGGATGGAGTCGGTGTTGTTGTCAGCACACAAGTTCCTGGAGACCCTACACACAGGTTCCTGGAGACCCAACCTGGAGACAGGGTCCTGGATACCAAGCACATTGGGTCTTTGAGAGTCCGGAGATCCAGCACAGGGTCATAGATCCCCAGCACAACGAGACCTTCAGAGTCTTAAAAACCAGCGCACAGGGAGCACATACTGTATCTGCATGGTCTTATGTACAGATGGATCAGTTGAAGTACGGTGTTTGCCGCTATTTCCTATTGTTCAACTTTGATGAATGGATTTCTGTAGACGTTGACATCTGGATGTTTTAATTCTTCAGCACTGCATTGTTAATCATGCTCTGTATTGAATCGTTAATGAATCCATTCACCTTTGCTACTTCTAGATGAATAGCCCCACAAAATCTGCTTCATTTCCCTGTAACACCAGAGCCCTGATTAAACATTGTGACGTGGCATTTTTCCCTTTATATGTCAAGAAAGAAAGCAAAATGTTGCCAGAAACTAAACCAGGACGAGCCTATAGTCAAATAACCTCTGTGACCCTTCTGTGAACAATGAACAATGGTTAAGATCCTAAAGGGCTTTCTCATTATTGCAGAAAGGTGTGTGTGTGTGTGTGTGTGTGTGTGTGTGTGTGTGTGTGTGTGTGTGTGTGTGTGTGTGTGTGTGTGTGTGTGTGTGTGTGTGTGGTGGGTGTGGGTGTGTGTGGGGGTGTGGGGGTGTGGGGGTGTGGGTGTGGGTGTGTATGGGGGGTGTGCGTGTGTATGGGTGTGTGCGTGTTTTTGCTCATGCGTTTGCGTGTGTGCCTGCATAGTGGTTAATATAAAATAGAATCAAATATGTTTAAAGATCAACATTATCCAGACACTGTACATACAAACTAGCGTCAGCAATAATATTACAAAAAGGTTCATTTCTAGATGTGCCTTAGGAGCAGATTTTATTCTTTGCGCTTGCATTGTGGTGTCTTAGTTTGTGAGTATATTCATTGAGCCTTCAGGATTATTCAGTCCCCTACAACTGTCTGAACTGTGGTGAGTGTCATCCCTCAGAGATGACAGAGCTCAACGTTTCATCCTGTGAAGTTTGCGTTTTTCATCTGCCACCTTTTATTTATTCATCTCAGCGCAAAATAACTTTACAAGCATTCTCACTCTGACTATGTAAACACACATCCTTGCCTTGGGCTACTTGTTTAAAGCAACTATGTCTTATTTTTTTTGGAAAGTGACTCAGGAACTTTTTTCTACTGGAAGAAAGCTTATTTTTCCTCCAAAAACAATTAATGTGTATAATTCAGCAAAACCCCTGCAAATTAATTAATTATTTTTTAAAGGTACAATATGCAACTTTGTGGGTTTGAAATGTGCTCAAAAACACATTCTGTCATGTAGATGCTCATTTTAAGTCTACAAGGGTTGTTAGATAGAAAGGTGGAAAGATGAGGAGCTGAGTATTTTTCTGTAAAGAAGACTGGAGCTAACTTGAAATTATTGCCTATTGTACCTTCCATGCATGGTTCTGATGATAGTCTTTGATTTCACTAATAGCAGAACATGTCATTTGAATTACATTCATTGTCATTGGTACCAAGATTTAAAAGTCCTCATGTTAGCATTCAAACGCGCACTCTGTTACTGGTGTTATTAAGCAGACCTAGTTACACAATATATATGCTGCGGTCCCTTTGGTCTGTAGGAGCAAGCCTCTCATTAATTAATCGAGTCAAAGAGAAATCAGCAGGGTGATCGAGGCTCTACCTAGCGTTCCTCTCTGTAATGGTATGCTGTAATAGTATCAGTAGTGAGATTGCGTTCAATCTATGCTAACCACATTATACTAGCTGTGTTTGCACATCTTTTTGATCCCTGTATGTTCATAGGGTCTGGCCCCATCAATGTTTGGTTTGGCTTAGACACCAAGATGATGAAAGATTAATCGTACTGATCCGTCTCAATATCGCTCGTCCTATCTGGGTGTAGCTCAACCATTTATGTCCTTCGCCCCTGATGGTTTTCAATCTTGAGTGTGACAGGGCTGTGTGTGCATGGATGACACTTTGTTCATCCTCTTTCTGCCAAAATGTATTAATTTGGATTATCATTCCACTATAAGATTGTTTTATACTACTCTACTCAAATAATTCTCATGCTTCATGTGAATTATGAACCATAATGTAATTTCTGAGTTCTGTTTTTGTTTTACATTTCTTTGCCTTTCTTCTTGTCTGCCCCTGATCATATTATTTATCTGCCCACTGCCCTGTTAACTATATTCTTTACATATCTGCCCACTGCCCTGCTAACTGGTGTGCTCCAGTCCACGTTAGCTCCTGACAAAGTCGCCTTCCATGGTTGACACTGCAGTCCCTTTGTTTGTGTGTGTGTGTGTGTGTGTGTGTGTGTGTGTGTGTGTGTGTGTGTGTGTGTGTGTGTGTGTGTGTGTGTGTGTGTGTGTGTGTGTGTGTGTGTGTGTGTGTGTGTGTGTGTGTGTGTGTGTGTGTGTGTTGATTTGAGGCATAGTATGCCTACTGTGTGTCTATGTGTGTCTGTGTTTGTGTGTGTGTGTATGTGAATTAGTGAATGTTGTGAGGCATAGTATGCCTACTGTGTGTGTTTGTTTAGATCAGTGAATGTGTGGCATAGCATGTAAAGTGCTCTGAGTAGCCCTGCTAGAGTAGCTTTATATAAATGCCTCCCATTCACCATTTATCGATGAGGGATGACTTTGGCAAGACGCTGTAATCACAGGTCTCTCCCTGGCGCGTATCCTGAGATAAAACATACTTCATTGATCCCAGAGGAGGAATGCAAGTATTAGTGCTTGCTCCTTAGAAAAGACTGGCTTAGTTGGTCATCAGCTTGTGGTTACGGCTTCAGCTGCCATTCCTACATTACACTCACACTCTGTACTTCAAACTGCAGAATTTCTGTTTCCCAGGGTCAAATAAATAAAACTTTTCACCATCTGTGCAAGTGAACAAGCCATCCATGAGTGGTTGCGTGTGTACCTGTGTGTGTTTGCGTGTGCCTGCCCTGTATGTGTGAGTAAGTGAGTGATTATGTTTCTGATTGCGTGTGTGTGATAGAATAAGAGTGTGTGTGTTTCCTTGAGTGAAATAATTAGTTACTCTGCGTATGTGAGTGTGTGCCCGTGTGTTTGTGTGTGTGTGTGTGTGTGTGTGTGTGTGTGTGTGTGTGTGTGTGTGTGTGTGTGTGTGTGTGTGTGTGTGTGTGTGTGTGTGTGTGTGTGTGTGTGTGTGTGTGTGTTTGTGTGTGCATGCTGGCATGGACGGATCACGGCGGACACTGTGCAGGTGAAGTGCTGTTGTCCCCACCTTTGATTAACACAGCAGGGGGGAAACAACTTTGAAAGCTTAAAGGAGAACTGAAAAAGAGAAAATAACAGAGGGGAATGGAGTGGGCCGGCAATTTGAGTAGACTTCTTGCTGTATCTATGTTGTTTGTGTCTCTCTGTGTGGGGGTGTGTGTGCATGCACTACTGTGGGCAATGTATGTGTGGGCACCATTTCCATGTTTGTGAGAGAGAGCATGTTTGTGTGTTTCTGTATGGAATATACTGTGAATATACTCAGACCAGTGACACATTTCAAATGTGTTTTTGTTGTGTTTGTTTTCCATTTGTTAAAGCATTTGTGTGCTAGTTTCTAGTTGGGTGTTGTTGCACATTAGTGCTGAAAAGCAAAATATAATACTGTTGTTGCACTTCAGCAAAGCTTTTTAACCGATTTTGTGCAAAACATTTTCATTGTGGCTTGGCAACCTCTATTCAGAGTTTAAATACTTTGGCAATGTTCTGTTCTCAACCTTTCCTTCTCATCGCAGCTAGGATAACTAAACACAACTTGAAGGCTTTAACAAGTTCCTTTTCCTTGGTTTCTCATAAAGAGATGTTGATGCAGACAAAATAAATAAAAACAATAAATGTAAACACAGTTTTCGGGCCTTACAACACATTTATTTTGTAGGGTCTCTCAACACACAAAGAGCGCGCTGGCTTACAGTTCACTTTTCACAGTATTTAGTGTTGTCTCTGTGATGATGCATGCCAATGAGACAATTTTCTCCCCTCATTTTGAAGATAAAAGAACGAAAAGTTAACCAACGCCCCAGTTTATAAACGTCCATGGCCTCTCCTTGGCCTCCCCCTCCTCTTCCCGTTTTCTTGCATCAGCATCCATTTCTATCTCCCTGCAACTGCAGTGTGAGAAGCCCAGTTTCTCGCTTGCCCCATCCTAAGACCCATGGATCGATGAGAGCTTGGACCCTTTTACTGTAAGCGCTGACCCATTCCCTAGCCACCGTTTGGCCTCCCTGACCTCCCTCCTCCTCGGCCTAGAGACTGAGGCTTTATTACTGCAGAGCCAGGACCAAGAGGTCGTAATGATTCCAGTTCAGCTGGGCCATGGCCCCTGAGGAAACTCTCCAGTGATCAAAAGTCACGTTGGTGGTTTTGTAGGCCGTTACCGACACCAACGCACTGCTCAGATTTCAATGCTGCAGGTGCTACTGTTCTCTGTGAGGAGACGCAGTCAAGCCACCAGAGGTTTCTCCCAAACATTCACAATGAGTGATCCCCAAGCTGTTATCGTTGCCTCTTAACAAAGTTGTTCTGTAGTTTGGGAGAGAAGGCTGACTTTAAGGGTGCTTTTACATCTCGGATGGGGTTATAGTATATATTGTAATTTATATAGTAAGATAATTCCCTTGCCTATTCTGTTTCCCATGGATGCTTTGCCCTGAAGTGTGTCGGCAACATACCTAAGGGTGTTTGGATAGTTCATAAACTTCGATAACGGAGATATCTGTCTCCATGGCAACACTCAATCTTGGCACAGACAGTCTGCAACAGTGTGCAGTATCTCTGACAGTTATTTATGATTATTATTTTTATTTATCAGTTTGGTGAGACAGATTCTGACAACATGACATCTGTAACAATGTGTTTTAATCGAGTCAATGTTTGTATTCCTAAAAGTGCCTATGGGACCTTTAACAGTTATTGAAGTTATATTTCCCTTGATATCTACCTAACCTCTGACTACAGTGGGCTTGATTGAAAATACTGATAACTTAGATGCTTTTTCGGAAATGCCTCAAACTATGATTTTGATTTTAGTTTATTTAAACTCGGAATACACTATACAAACTATAAAAGCTGTTTAAAATCGGTTTTTCACTTAAAATTGACAACTGTAGTTGATACAATGAAGGTGTTCAAGTTGTGTTCCAGACATTCTGGTGTCTGCCTAACAAGTTGATTTGATAGATGGATTGAATGATTGATTGATATGTTTATCGATCTGTTTATTGGCCAGTGCTAGTCCCCATGAAGAGCTGTTCCCCATGAAGAGCTGTTCCCCAACAAATAACTGTTCCCCACAAAGAGCTTGGCCCAATGAAGAGCTGTTCCCCCACAAATAACTGTTCCCCACAAAGAGCTTGTCCCCATGAAGGGCTCTTCCCCATGAAGAGCTGTTCCCAATGAAGAGCTGATCCATTGAGCAGCCGATCCTCATGAAGAGCTGATCCTAACGAGGAGCTGATCCTCATGAAGAGCTGTTCCTAATGAAGAGCTGATCCCCATGAAGAGCTGATCCCCATGAAAAGCTGTTCCCAATGAAGAGCTGATCCCAACGAGGAGCTGATCCTCATGAAGAGCTGTTCCCAACGAAGAGCTGATCCCAACGAAGAGCTGATCCTCATGAAGAGCTGTTCCCAATGAAGAGCTGATCCCAATGAAGAGCTGATCCTCATGAAGAGCTGTTCCCAATGAAGAGCTGATACCAATGAAGAGCTGATCCTCATGAAGAGCTGTTCCCAATGAAGAGATTTTCCTTACGAAGGGCTGTCCCTATGGACAAGCTGTTCCTCATGAAGGGCTGGTCCCCACACAGAATTGTTCAACAATGAAAAGCTGTTCCCCACAAATAACTGTTCCCCATGATCTAAATGGGGACGAGGTCTCCATGAAGAGCTGTTCCCAAAGAAGAGCTATTCCCCACAAAGAGCTGATCCCCATGAAGGGCTGGTCCCCATGAAGGGCTGTTCCCCACGAAGGGCTGTTCCCCACGAAGGGCTGTTCCCCATGAAGAACCGTCAAATTGCATTTCAGAAGTCCTTCTGTAGCTGGTAACATCTTATTACAGCTGCAGCCAAGCAGAGCTTGTGCAGTCTGGAACATGTTCTCTAACAGGGTTTCTGCACTGTCTTGGAACACCTATCTCGTGCACATTAGCACGCTGTGTTTCCAATATTTATTTTTGCAGAGTGTGGTGGGCTGATATGACCGTCATTCAGTGAGGATGGCACTCAGATGAAGTGTTTAACAGTTAACCTGGCCTCTTTAAATCATCTACAGGGAATGATTTAGCCTCTGTGTGTGCCATTGGGTTCGGCTTGTCTCTAGTGCAGAACAGGATAAATTGGTGTAATGCGTGCAACACGCAATATGCTTGTTAAGGAGGGATTATTATCATCTCTTGTTCTTTCCTCATGTGAGGTGAATCATGAGGTTGCAGATAGTGTTAAGCACGCGCTGTGCAGACAGACGGTGAACTCTTCAGTGTAGCTCAACCGTCTACCGGAAATCAAAGTGATCAGCGATGTCTGGCTGGGCTGATGTCGACTGGATGTGTGAGGAACAGGATCCGAGCCTTTCATCTTCATACGGCTGCTCTCCATATGACTCAATTCATCCAAATCTTCAAACAGACTCTGAGACGTGTGTCAACAGAGAGCACTGATTGCGTTTAAAGACTTTATTTATGGACCACTCAATAAGCCAAACTTTGTCTTACGCATGCACCAAGAAACCGTAGTGTTCTCGTCATGTTATAGTTTCGAGGGATTTTACCGCCATGCCAGGGTACACAAACTGAGCGAATAATCAGAAGAGGGACGTCAGAGGGAAAACAGCACGTGGATCACTGATGCCATGCATGGATAATGCAGATTTAAACATTGTTTCTGACCACCTTTACACCAGGCAGAATAAACCAAACACGATAAGAATTTTTTTTCATACACTTTTCATACACTTGGAAACATCGGCCATCGTCATACTATGCATGCTGTTTATAAGTACACATGACACATACTGATATATTCCTCAAGTTTCTGAAGAATATGAAAGTGTTGTATGTCTGCAACGCTTTCTATAATTAGAAAAACATCCAAGTCTGCTTCTTGTTGGAAGGTACAAGCTTTGTCAAGGTTCGGGTGTCATAAACAATCGTCAGCAAGCACTGTCCACAAGGGTATTACTAACAGAGTGAGAGCTGTCTTTTGTTTCAATGTGCAAAATTGAGTACAACAGACCCTATTTTGTTTATTTTATCCAACATCTATCTCTTTCTATCTACCTAGCAAAGCTTTTGTCCCTTTCTTCCTCTTATGAATAAGTCATATAAAGGGAGGCGCAGACAATGTTCTTAGCTTTTAAAATTGTAGCTTTCAGAGCAAGGGCGAAGAGCCGGTACAATAGGAGGGAAGATGGAGGGGAAGTGAAGTGGTGATGGATTGCTAAAAAGCAGCCATACTTTAGTCCCAGAGGATGTGGGCTCAGAGGACCTTGCGTGAGATGCCTAAAAAATAGCTTGTGTACCCATGAGGTGTAGCCTGCAATATAATACATCATTAATTAATTGAATTCCTTCCTTCAGGGGTCCTCCTGCTTGAAAGTGGACGCTTTGGGCATGGATTTGAAAACACTGGCCTTACATTGAGGCCCGCTCACTCCAGTGTTTCAAAGCATAAACTCATACATAACAATTACAGGATACATGGTTGAGATAAGATTTTACTATTGGAAAGATACACTGGTCATAAAGCATTGAATACTTTTGTCTGATAGAGTGGCTGATTGATGGCGCAACCTTAGGTGAAATGTGATATTGCTTTATGAGACTCATTTGATGAGCAGAGGCAGATGGATACATACATAAGACAAAGTCTTGATTGCATTATTGCAGTATTTTCTGGACATTTCAATCCAAGGGGGAACATCTTAGCAACATCTTGATCAATGATGCTGTTGAATTCACAGGAATAGTCTGTTCTCTATGTTTTCACAGTCTATGCTAGCAATGTCTATATCAATACCTCATTCTACAGAATAACCTATCTCAAATCTCTAAATGTATGCTGGTAGTTAGCTAAGCCTACTTTCTGATAGCAAGAGGAGGGCTAAATCGATCTATGTCGGGTATGTCCAACGCTCAATAATGAAGTGCCGTTTGCACACACACATACACGCACACAAGCACCAACATGCACAAACGCACACACACACGCACAAAAACTCACGCACACACACACAGACAGACAGACAGACAGACAGACACACAGACAGACACACAGACAGACAACACAGACAGACAGACACACAGACAGACACACAGACAGACACACAGACAGACACACAGACAGACAGACATACACTCACACAAGGCGCACGTCGATGTGCACATATCCCATCATTTGTAATTGCACTTTATACTGTGTGACCACTCATACCCTCCTTATTGAAAGTAGAGAGGACATATTCTGGGGTGGGTGGGGGGGCAGTTCTATGTGGGTTATAAGCAGTAGACTGGTAATCAAATTCAATTAATGTAGTAATGTGTTAATGTCACAATAATCTGCCATAATTATATGTGCATAAGCTATTAGAAGCGTGTTTGTTCATCGCTGAGAAAACAGCTACTTACCACGCAGAAGATGGTGAGACATTTAAATGAGTTGTAATTGAAGCTGGCTGCACTATAAGCTGTAGTCCTAAAGATATTGCATGGCATGATTACATGAGTAAACATACTAATGCACGTGTGGATGCACGCACAAACACACACACACACACACACACACACAGTACACATGTTCAAACACACACACACACACACACACACACACACACACACACACACACACACACACACACACACACACACACACACACACACACACACACACACACACACACACACACACACACACACACACACACACACACACACACAGAGACATTGTCTGACAGTTAAGATGCTATTCGGCAGATAAAGGAGCCAGTAGAGAATATGTCGTACTGCAAAGCGTCATGAAGAAGCAGCTTCGTCTGGCCGACAAAGTTAACTTAACATGCACATTCTGGGGAACGTCATCGAGGCTCAGTGTCTGTACACCATTAGTCTGGTCTGTGATGGGAGAAAAATAGCTCTACAACACAAAGTCATCGCTCCAGACAGTCCATTAAAGACAACACATATTCTTGACTTTATCTTGTCATTGTGCGGCGGAGTCATGATAACGGGAGTATATTCTGAGCGTCTTCCTCGCTGACGTCGGGTCGGATGGAACATAAACAGCCTCTCGCCATCTGTTCCAAGAGTGGGTTTATTTTTTGTAAAGAATGCACGGCTTGATTGGGCAGCGCTGAGTCAACACATCCATCCTCACCAAAATGTTTTGGGATTTAATAAACAGCACAATAAGTACTTATATATTAACATACAGAAGGATTTAGACTGGCTTGCATTATACCAAATGTGAAACACTTGCTTGGCTCATTTCTTAGCTTGTAATTCATTAATCAGCCAGGTATGAATGAGGTAGACCTACTGATATGTATGAAATCCATTAACATGCACTGCCTTTTATTGTTTGGGGGTGTTGCAATTAGCAGAAGGCAATGAAAACAATCCTAAACAGAATAACATGTTATAGTGCACCTAATGTCCATTCTTTTTGTGTGTGCAGAGTTGAGACTAATTACCTATTATTAGTCTCTTAGATCTCTCTAATGAGTTATTTTAGAAACTTTTGTTTGAATCGGATTTAGATGAGAGCAGAACTCAGCCTTTAGCTCAGCAGAACTCTTCTTGTTCAGGTAACCACATACAGCACCTCAATGATAATATTACTCCCTCTTACTTGTACAGTTATCAGCTGGAACACATAGACTTTGATTGGAGTTTTAAGAATAAAGGAATAGTAGAAAATAAAAGGCCTAAGTACAATGCTACATATTTTATACGATTTCACATACCGGCTTATGTTGAAAGTATGGAACCCATAAATAGATGGATGGATGCAGAAGAAAGACGAAAAATGATCCAACCCTATTATTGAGGACACACACTTTTTTTTGTTGAATTTATTTATGACCTTAACTGCCGTTATGCTTAGGATATACTTAGGTGTGTGTGTGTGTGTGTGTGTGTGTGTGTGTGTGTGTGTGTGTGTGTGTGTGTGTGTGTGTGTGTGTGTGTGTGTGTGTGTGTGTGTGTGTGTGTGTGTAAGTGGGTTTGTGTGCGAGTGTGTGTCTGTGTCTGTCTCTGTGTTTGTATCAGGGATCAATGCATGCAGCATGTTAAAAACAGAACAATGTTTGGTCTCTTGCTGCCTTTATTCATTATCAATACTGCTGTTATTCTATATATTGTGGCAGTGTTGTTGATGTGTGTGTGTGTGTGTGTGTGTGTGTGTGTGTGTGTGTGTGTGTGTGTGTGTGTGTGTGTGTGTGTGTGTGTGTGTGTGTGTGTGTGTGTGTGTGTGTGTGTGTGTGTGTGTGTTGATCAGGAGTTAATGCATGCAGCTTGTATGAGTGGAACGCCTGTGTGTCTATGGCTGTATTGTTTGTTGTGCTCTCGGGGGGGCTGTAGCAGATCGCGTGTCCCACGCATAACGGACAGACTGCAAGTGGCTCTCCCATCATGCCGCTGGGCTCGTCACATCAGGAGGAGATGTTGACAGTGCGGCGATCGGGAAGCTGAATGCTCTCTGGACACCACGGTCCTTACAGGCAACTCAGCCCATTGATTTTCAGCTCAGGTTTTCCAGAGTTTGGGTTTCCTAACGATTCTCCCCTAGTTTCTTTCCTGCCTGACCAGAAGGAGTGTACCCTTGGGATGGCATGCTATATCTGTCTGGGCTGTTTTGCCTATCGCCTATCTACTCTGTGGCCCAGACGCTGTGAAATACACTTTTAACAACTTGCCGTATCGGAGTGCTAAGCCGCAGGGATGACCACAGGAAATAGGCATGTGCATTGTAGCTTTTACAGCCACCCATGAAGCAAGCATGAGGAAAGCGAGTGCCGATAATACACAGACCATTATATCCCATGTTGATTGGAAAGCAGGAAAGTGATCACATCCGACCGCTGTTCTTATCTTTAAACCTGTTTCAAGTTAATCACCTGAAGCACGCATTTCAGAATTCACTGAAAGTTGCGTACATTTGTGACGACTTCTCTTAACGCACAGCTTGGGAATGACAGAGAATACATCCAGGTTTATAAATGAACAAGCCAACTTGTCACAAAGGGAATGATTGACAAAAGCCCTTCAAGCTGTCAGATAATTGCATCTGAATTCTTTAGCCAAACACAAAAGGGAGATGAGGTGCTGAGTGGTAAGATAATAGTACAGCAAATCCAGGGATGAATCGTCGGCCTTATATGTCTGTGCACAGACTTCTGGGCTTTAAGTGTCCGCTGCATGTGGGTTTGCTCATTGTTCCGCCCAGCATTAAGAGATAAACGCTCCACGATTGGCGTGACCAATGGGCTTCAGTGGCACAAGGTGACTTCTGCAATGTTTCTAGATTATTTATTTAAGAGCTGCGTAACAATAATCTGCTCCATAATGGCCAAACGCCCTGTTTTTCTTGCCTTGTTTTTGGTCTGTTGGTCTGTTTACACTTTGGCTGGGAGAAAATAAGATTTTTTTTTTGGTACCTTTGTCTAGTATGTAATGGCTCCGCAATGGAGAGGGATGAGTTTGTTCATTGGGAATCTTAAACAAAGCACAAGGTATTTTGGCCCTTCTGATTTGGGAGAGGAGGAAATGGGATTGGCTATTACCCGGACGCTGCTAGCTAAAGAGCACCGGGAGGCTCCGGGCAGACCCCAGGTGCCCCCTGGTACACAGTGGAAATTGAGCAAACAGAAGATAAGTGAGATAGAGGTCTCTGTCTCCCTCTCTCTCCCTCTCTCCCCCACATTCTATGTCACTCCCTCGCTCTCTATTTCATTTCCATCTGTAAGACCGCATCACAAAATCCTCCTTGACTGTGAGATTTCCACTACTTGCCTACTCTCTCTCTCTCTCTCTCTCTCTCTCTCTCTCTCTCTCTCTCTCTCTCTCTCTCTCTCTCTCTCTCTCTCTCTCTCTCTCTCTCTCTCTCTCTGTCTCATTCTCTCTCGCTATCTCTCTTTCTTTGTCCTCTCCTCTTTGTTAGCCAACACCATGAACATCACTGAAATTGAACCATCACATATGTAGCCTTGGGAGGTTGGACCATCTAGATTCCCTTACTAATGATAGCATCAAGTTCTCTTCGAAGAGATCAAACTCATCTGAAGACAGACCTCCATTAAGCCACGTAATGACTTCTATAAATACAAAATGAAGATGTGAGCATAAATAGGTGCTGCACGGAAAAGTCGGGACACAGTGCAACCTTCAGCAGTATAGAAACGGAGGAAAAGGTTACAGGGTCATGGTCCAAAACTGCACCTGGCAGTTGACAAGTTGTCTTGCTTTGCAGTCGAATGAGCAGAAGAATGCCGATGATATCATCACTACACATGGCGCCACAATGACAGGCATGCATTGCTTATTCACGTGTGTCGGCCTGCGACATGGAAACATGAGTTTTTTTGCAAGGGATATGCAGGTGACCCAGATGGCGATGGTGCCTTGTGGAATGACATGTTCCCTTCCCACAGCCAGCCACCACCACCCCCCCACCAACACCTTGCCAGAGCTCGGTGGGGAAGGGGAAGTGGAAACAGGAAGCAAGGGGGCTGGGGAGGGAGGGAGGTGGGGCTGTCGTCACTACTGCGCACATGGGTCCTGCTGCTGAAACAGAGAAAGGTTGACAGGAGCCAGATGTGGACGGGCTGGGGGGACCGCCTGGCCCAGGTCTCTGTCCATCACAACACAACCCCCATTGAGGATGGAGAGGAGACAGGGAGAGAGGGCGGAGGGGAGGGAGGAAGGGAGCTATGAGGGGAGGGAGGGAGGGAGGAAAGGTCGCCACAGGCGTTGAGGTATCTCCTAAATGGAACAGAAGAGGGCGGCTAACTGCTGCTCAGAACGGATCAAGTCTCATGATAGGAACGAGGTCAAGATAGGGAAATCCGGAGGCTAGGCTCGTCTTGCATTGTGTTGCACCACACTTGACGAGGGTACATCTGTGAGTTTGTCTGTGTGTTCCAGGGCTGGAGCACGGGTCTCTGGGAGAGAGAAGCTAACACAATGAGAAGAGATGTTGAGTGCTGAACCGTCTGAATGGCAAAACACCCGTGAACCGACTGACAGTCTATTAGAATGTCAGGGTCTTGCGTCAGGCGCGCGGCCAGCCAATCGCTTCCCACTTCTTGTCTTAATACAGATCATGTGTCTCAATTTCGTCTCTCATTGGATGAATCCGACTCCACTTAGTCACATCAAGTGTCAGAAAGGAGGCAAAGAGCTCGGGACAATTAATCGGAGGGTCCGCATCAGAGTTAGATGTGTGCTCCACCACTAATGTCGGGTAAATAATGATCTCTCCAAACACCCACAGGGACACAAACACACACATTGGTTCAGCTGAGCTCGGAGCAAAAAAACATTTCCACCCACTCTTTTTTGGCAATTAATTAATAACCAATCGGAGCAAAGGTCATGCTCTTGCTCCGATGAGGGAGGATGCACCGTTCACAGGAACGTCAATTTAACTGGGATGCTGTTCTGAGCATGGAAAGGGCCTATTTATATGCTCAATACAGTGTGTGTGTGTGTGTGTGTGTGTGTGGAGCGTGGGTGGTCCGTGTCCATACATCAGACCATGTCAATATGCGCTCAATGTGCGCTCCCCCCCCTCTCTCTCTCTCTCTCTCCTCTCTCTCTCTCTCCTCTCCTCTCTTCTCTCTCTCTCTCTCTCTCTCTCTCTCTCTCTCTCTCTCTCTCTCTCTCTCTCTCTCTCTCTCTCTCTCTCTCCTTTTGTGTAATCTGTCCGCTTGAGCAACCTTTAAAGCAAACCAGCGTATCATAGGCTTACACCACGCCGCTCCCTCTTACCCTGCTTAACCCTGGGCTATCCCATGGAAAACATCTGGTGCATGAGGACGGGTGGAGGGGACAGCTTTTGACATCTCTTTCCCTCTGGATCTAGCTCTTGC
>OLKM01000776.1:165249-187749 GCA_900291075.1 Melanogrammus aeglefinus
AGGGCCACAGGACAACTCCTGAGCCGTAGTGCGAGAGTATCCCAGTAGCAACGGCTATGCAGAGTGGATTTTGATCTGTTAGAAATATAACAGCTTGGCAGAATGTTGAGCTATGTATTCAAGGATAACATATGAATTAAGATATCACAGTGAAAGCTGTGTTTACCCTGTCTCTCTCTACCTTTCTCTCTGTTGGACTCTGCCCCTGGTGTACAATAACAGGTGCACACTTTTCTAAAAGGACTAAATGGATACTGTGGCGATGAAAAACGACTAATTCAGTTCATTTAGAAACCCCATCTAACGTTCCAGTAATCCCATTAGCAACTACAAAAGTAAATTTTAAAAGACTTGCCAGTCAGTTTGTTTACAATAAAAAGAAAAAGAAAATACATAAAGTGCATTCAATGAACACTGCAAAGGTCCATGAAAAAGAGCTGTGGTTCCTATTTCTTTTCCAGGCTGATCTAGTCACAGGTGCCGAATGTAGAAGTGTGTGTGTGTGTGTGTGTGTGTGTGTGTGTGTGTGTGTGTGTGTGTGTGTGTGTGTGTGTGTGTGTGTGTGTGTGTGTGTGTGTGTGTGTGTGTGTGTGTGTGTGTGGGGTGGGGGGGGGTCTAGGGGAGAGGTGTGGCTGTGAGGCATGGTGCATGGGGGGGGGGGGCCTGGGGTGGATTAAAGGTTTTGTATTGGGGGTATATGAAACAAGATGTTTTTCATGTTGTTGTTTTTCACCCTGGAGGGCGGGGTGGTGGGGTCACTGGTGGTGTTGAAGTCAAGGCGTAGGGGGTCCAGCCTCGTCTTTCCCTCCCTCGCACTCCCTCACTCTTTTTCAACTTAATTTGCTGAAGCCACATGGGTGCTGGGGCCCCGGGATGTTGAGGACGGACCCCCGTGTGGGGTCCTCCACACGGGGGTCCGTCCACAGCATCCCAGGCAAGAGTTCAATGGATGAACTTTGAGCAGCATAGAGGATATCTTTCCTAACAAGTCACTCATGTCCCCCTACCCTCCCGTTTCTCTCTATCTATATCTGCTTCTTTTAAGGGCGGCTTTCTGTATTTTTTAAGAAGCTCTCTATTTTTTAGTTGTGACAGCCTGATGAATTATGGAGGGCAGGGTGACCTTTGCAGGTACTGCTCCACCATTTTTCCTTGTGATCTGCTAGGCGCTTTTTGATCAAGCGAAAGAGAAAGAAAGAATTCAAAGTCCCCCCATCGCCCCCCCCCCTCCCACCTGCCTCCACCTGCGCCACCCCAGAAGAGACGACGGCGTTGGCGGGGGAGACGCCTTCCAACGACAGACTACAGTATCCGCGCCGCAACTCTGATCCCTAGTTGTCAAAATGCCTCTGAAAGTTCAAGGTAAACAAAACACTAACCTGGAGGCTGTTATTGGGTGAAGAAAGGTGATGGAATGAAAAAAACTCCTACAAACACTTTTATTGTACCTTGAAGCTTTCTATGCAACACCCACACTTCATAATGTTTATTTTCTGCACCTGTGTTAAATGTTGGCAGCTTGCTAATGCGACAGCCTTAAGTCTCTTAACTGGGGTGCCATGGCGCTGGGAGATTATAAAGAGAGCAGAAAATTCTGCCCTCGCACCTGCTCCGTAACCCGGAGTACCTGTGAAGGCAAAGCCAGTTTGATTAACTATGTACTTTGAAGATATTTTGCAAACTGCTAGAGAGTATGCATGGGAAGGCACCAAGACATCCCTTGTTCCCTGGTTTCAGCTTCCTATGATGCTTTAAGGCGCTTTGTTAATATTTCTTCCCTTCTTTGTCCGATAAAATTTAGCCGACACACGTCATACCTTTGACCCTGGAGCCGGGAGTCCTCGGTGTGGTTTCTGCAACATAATGGCTTAGCCACACTCACTCTTGAAAAGTGCTATTCAGAAGATAAGTGTAATGTCGTGAGCAGACGATTACATTTAAACTTCTTAATGTGGACAATTTTTTGCGAGGGGGGAAAAAAGGTGTGCATTGTACAGATCAATGCACAATCAGCACCTGTACATTCAGGAACTCTGTCGTTCCTGAGCCCATTCACCTAAGCTGGACATGAGTGTGCTTTCACCCCCTCTTCCGACTCCTTCCATCCGGTGTCTCCCACGGGACCCCCGCTGACAGGGATGACTGAACACGAGTGCTCGCACTTCAGAAGACGTGGAGTGGGAGGGGTGTGTTGGGGAGTGTGACATCCAGGGGGTAGTGAGGAAGGGAAGGTGAAAGGTGATGGAGAGGGGGAGAGAAGCGTGGAAGAGTACTGAGCCGTCTCAGAGGGATAGACACATTTGGCATGGCTGGAGGGGGGAGCGAGAGGAGACGATATCCTGGTGACGAGGATATGTGAAATCACAAAATACATCACCTGCGACGCATTACCCCGGGGTGGAGGTGGGGTGGAGGAAGAGGTGATGTAGAGTGGGGTGCATATTAAAAAATCATGAGGTGTCGATCTCCGCAGCTCTGCCCCGCATCGCAGCTGGCTCAGCCGGTGGAAGGCAGGAGAGGAGGGAGGGAGGGAGGGAGGGAGGGAGAGAGAGAGAGAGAGAGAGAGAGAGAGAGAGAGAGAGAGAGAGAGAGAGAGAGACGAGAGAGAGAGAGAGAGAGAGAGAGAGAGAGAGAGAGAGAGAGAGAGAGAGAGAGAGAGAGAGAGAGAGAGAGAGAGAGACTCATTCCTGACTGACTGACTGACTGCAGAGAGGGAGAAACAGGGAGAAGCGTCCCTGAGAAAGGGAATAATGCCGGGTGTGAAGAGAGTCAACCCCCCTCTCCCCAGGCTCCAGGGAGCGGCAGATCACCTCCATCTCCACTGGAAGTGCCTGACGGCACCTGACTGGCAGCATAGGGAGGAGAACAAGGGCCACCCAGCGCGGCTTACCTAGTCATTGACGACTTTAGGCACAGTGGAACGACACCATCCCAACGGCACAGCAGCTCAACCGTTGAGTAAATAATCCATTTCCAGATTTAGCTCCTCCTGATTAAACAGCACACGTATGCAGCTGACGTAATAGGTTGTGGTTTAAGATAAAACCGGGCTAAATGTTGGAGAGGCGCAATCATGGCTGGGCTACGAGAAGGTTGTTGTGGGTAAGGTTTATGCTGCAATCTTGTTACGGGTGAGTAATGTTTCTTGGAAAGGAAAGGCGAATTATACCGCTGCAGATGGAATGGCTGTCTACCAGTCTGCTTTCTATATGAGATGCAGAGGGAGCCCGGAGAAGATAAACATACGCTAGTGGTAAACTGACAGCTGGGGGAAGAACAGTAAGACTTGTGGGGGATGGTGTATAACAAAAAGGTTCTTGTGGAAATTACTTTTTTATTATTATTTATTTTACGGAAAAACCTGAATGTTTGGGTGCATTCAGCAGCTGCCTGGACGACTTGCACTCAAATACTCACTGAAACACACAAGCACACACATCTTACACACACACAAACACACACACCTTACACACACACACACACACACACACACACACACACACACACACACACACACACACACACGTCGTACACACACACACACACACACACACACACACACACACACACACACACACACACACACACACACACACACACACACACACACACACACCACACACACACACACACACACACACACACACACACACACACACACACACACACACCAACACACTATCACTCTAGCCCACACTAGCCCAGTGTCCAGGGGTGAGATCAAAGCTCTGGCAGAGATGTGGGTGACGGCCAACAGCCCTTTATTATCCCTGAGCAAATGAGGGGAAATTTACCAGAATTGTTGTTGCTGCTTACGAGCTGTTTGATCGTGTTCAAACACCCGGGGCCCGAGAGGGCCAACGGGCTAGAGGACAAAGGAAGTCTTTCATATCAGCAGCACGGCGTTCACCGCTGGCAGTCCACCGCTACACCGCAGGTACCCCACTCTGCCAAATAACACACCTGGTGCATTATTACCAGAAGAGCTGGGGGGGGGGGGGGGGGGGGGGGTGAGGGTGACGGGGCTCCCCCATGGCCGTCTCCTAGCCCAGGTTATATTCAGAAAATATACATTGATTTACCCACACACTAAGAAACACGGCAATGTAGATATGCAGCCTCGGATCAATCAAACATGCTACCCAGCAAGGAAAGAAGTGGAGAAGGAAAGAAAGGTAAAAAAAGGGGCCGGTGAAGAGCGTTTTAGAAAAGCAGCGAGGTTGCACTCGATTTGTTCCATTGGTGCGTGTGTGGACGGTTTAAACCCCCCCCCCACGTGGGCTCTGTTCGGAGCACAGTGGGCTGGTTTTGAAACACAGAGTGGGCTAGTTTTTCTGCACGTCTGGTAAACACACACACACACACACACACGCACACACACACACACACACACACACACACACACACACACACACACACACACACACACACACACACACACACACACACACACACACACACACACACACACACACATCCCATCAGCGGCATCACGGTTCATCCCGGCCTCTTGATCTGACGTGCGTCTGTCTGTCCGTCCGTCCGTCCCCGACCGCCGTGACACAGAATGAGCCGCGCTGCTGACGGGTCGAGTCCCCTTCTCATCACCTGAATGGAGAGGAGCCCGCGTGACAAACGCCGACGATCAAATCACTGATGCAGTCGATGACTTCTGACGTTCATATCTGTTTTCGTACGGAGAGAACAAGCTTGACATCCTGCATCTTTTGATATGCAAGATGTGCGTGCTGAGAGAAGGGAGACATGGAGTGGGGGAGGGCGGAGGGGGCGGAGGCAGCGGGGGTCATGTAATCCGGGCCCTGAGTCGTGTCAGCAAGCCTTGTTCTTCGCAGCGGAACTCTAAACATGAAGAACACGATCTTTTTTGCAGCGGCAGCCCACACACACATACGCACTCACACACTCTCACGCACACACACACACACACACACACACACACACACACACACACACACACACACACACACACACACACACGCACACACAGTACAGCCTGAACTAATAGATGCTTACTATGTTTTTTACATTCGATCAAACTCAGGGCTTTGGTTTCCAGATCCTGCCAGATCAGCCGGGTGGCTGCACGCTTTATTAATGAATGACTGTGCTCCAGATTTGTAGATGAAATAAAGGACACAAAACATCATGAAATCGGACACACACCATATGTGTTCCGTTAGTGCTTCGATGGCTCTCGAGAAAACGTCAATTACACCGTTTATTTGCCATCAGACTCATTTGCGACGCAGGTTGTTGTTTTGCGATGTTCTTTGCCCACATGCGTTCCTTTGGCAGTAACAATCTTCTCTGTGATGAGCCATCTTTGTAATCTGGCAACATTCCTTTATTGCCATTATGTCTCTCTAAGTGTGCGGCAATTATCGGTGTTCAACTCTGATGGAGGCTTTGCTCTACGTTGTGTGTGTTTGTGTTTGTGTGCGTGTGTGTGGGTGTGGGTGTGTGTGTGTGTGTGTGTGTGTGTGTGTGGGTGTGGGTGTGGGTGTGTGGTGGGTGTGATGGGGCCGGGGGAGGGGAGTACTTGGGCACTCGCTATCGGAAGCTGAAGGCGCTCGTTGCGAGACGCTCCATCATCCTTTGGTGTCAGGAGGAAAGGTTCTGTGAGCACACGCTCCTCAAGTTAGCCGCCGCTGCCGAGAACCAGGCCTGCGCGGCCGTTTCTGATGCTAATGTGGTAATTAGTTTTGATCAATGCCCCATCTTCTCTCTCTCTATCCCCCTTAGCGCATGCATACGGGCACGCAAACACACTCACACACACACACACACACACACACACACACACACACACACACACACACACACACACACACACACACACACACACACACACACACACACACCATTGCATTCACGTGTTCAGCGCATGAGGAGTGTTCACGTGCCTGTGAGGGTGTACACAGCTGCACCACAATCCTCTCCTCGCCCCGCCCTCCACCCTCTCCTATGCACCAACATGCACATGTGTGTGTGTGTGTGTGTAAGTGTGTGTATGGTGCACACAGGCTGTAGCTTTGCACAAGGGGTTAGCGGTGTATCAGCCTGCCCTATCGCTACCATCTCACCCTCTTGATAAATCAGTTACAACGGACAAAGGGAGGAAACCACAAAGCAGAATGGCGGTGATGCACAGAGATCAGGGTTATCACAGGGAGAGCACTCCCCCCCCCCCCCCCCTCACAGCTATAGAGATGAAATATTCATCCCTCCACTTAGGCAGTTTTTTGGAATGAACAGAACAAAATGGAGAAACCATAGGGCACTTAGTGGGATGCTTATCACACTTAGTCTTATAAGCTCCTGCTAATCTCGTGCTGTAACGGTCTCCCTCCCTAGATCAACTCTTGCCCTACTGCTTTTTGCATTGCTCTGGGTTGGATGAAATATGTGTGTGTGTGTGATTGTGTATGTGCATGTGACAGGATTGCATGTGAGCGTATGTTTCTGCGAGGAAGGCATTTTGAAGGTGTGCATATGTATGTGTGTCTACGGGGAGGCCATCTGTGTGTGTGTGTGTGTGTGTGTGTGTGTGTGTGTGTGTGTGTGTGTGTGTGTGTGTGTGTGTGTGTGTGTGTGTGTGTGTGTGTGTGTGTGTGTGTGTGTGTGTGTGTGTGTGTGTTTGTTTTCTTGTGTGTGTTTATGCGTCAGGCTGACAGGAATGTGTGAGTGTGTGTGTGTGTGTGTGTGTGTGTGTGTGTGTGTGTGTGTGTGTGTGTGTGTGTGTGTGTGTGTGTGTGTGTGTGTGTGTGTGTGTTTGTTTTCTTGTGTGTGTTTATGCGTCAGGCTGACAGGAATGTGTGTGTGTGTGTGTGTGTGTGTGTGTGTGTGTGTGTGTGTGTGTGTGTGTGTGTGTGTGTGTGTGTGTGTGTGTGTGTGTGTGTGTGTGTGTGTGTGTGTGTGTGACAGGAATGCATGTGTATGTCTGTCTGGAAGGAGTGTGTTTTTAAGGTTTGTGTATGTGTGTGTGTGTGTCTATGTGGAGGCCATCTGTCTTTGTGTGTGTATCTGTGTGTGCGTGTGTTTGTCTTAGTGTGCAGGAGGAGGGTTGGGTGGCATGGTCAGGGGCTGAGATCTTCATAGCGCCCCCTGTAGCACTCGATACGTATCATTACTTCCTCCGGAAAAGCCATCCCAGCCACCCTGCAGCCACCCCACATCCAGAGAGTGCTGTGGTGTCTCGTGTTTGAGATGTGTGACCTGGGACCAGAGAGGAGTGAGGTGAGAGGGAGAGGCTCACAGGTTTCGAAGTATTGTGAGATCAGAGCTGAATATAACCGCTAAAAGTATCACTATGCTACAAAAATGTCATTGTGATGGCGAAAACAAAAAAAGACGGTGTTTTATTTGGCTATATTATGTTTATATTATATTCTTATTCTTATTATAGTAAGTATAATAACAGTTATTCACATTATGATAATAATACTATTACTACTACTACTACTAATACACTATACTTTATAATATAATAATAATAATAATAATAATAATAATAATAATAATAATAATAATAATAATAATACATAATCGTAATATTTCCCAAACACAACCGTGTTCAGAAGTAATTCCCCGTTCTTCGGAGGAGACGTAAAACCGAGGTTCTGTCTCACTGTGGTCATAAAAGATCCCAGGATACTTATCGCAAAGAGTAGGGGTTTCCCCGGTGCCCTGGCCCAACCAGGATAATTCAATCTGGCCCCCCCAATAGTCCTCCTGTACAATTGGCTGACTCATCAATTCCCTCACTTTCCACCTCAAGCTGGTGTGTGGTGAGCGCCCTGGCGCAGATTGGCTGCCGTGCATCACCCAAGTGGGTGCTACACCCCTTCACTGTGAGCGTCTTTGGGTCATTGTAAAGCGCTATATACATATAATTTATTATTATTATTATTATTATTATTATTATTATTATTAATTCTTCATACTCTCCCGATCATAATGAAACCGCTTTTACAAATGCAGATAGCATGTGCAAAGGGAATCGGTAATTGCTAAAGGTGTAAACAAAGTGAACATTTGCTCAAAGTGAACTTTTGCTGAGTGTTGTTCTAATATCCAAAAGCAGGCTCCCTACGTCCTCGAACAAGTTAGGTCAGTCCGGGCTGAATGCTTCTATAGGTGCCATAGCTTCCGCGAAAAACTGTCCAACTTGGTCCATTTCTCTGAGTCATAGGCGTTTAGAAAGTACACCACCATCACAAACAATCAGTGCCCATTGAAAACTGCAATGAAACCATCGGTACACCCCCTGAGTGGTAAACAGAAAAGCAGACGTAACAGACACAGCACACATAAGCACACCCACACTACACACCACACCACACACACGTTGCTATGAGGCAGCGATCTGCCCGACAGCAGATAGTTGTCTCCTCAGCCTTCAGGATCCTCAACAGCAGCAGCAGCAGCAGCCGGGAGATCGCTTTATGAAAAGGAATGAAGAGGTATTTACCTACAGGCACAGTGGGAGGACAGCCACCCCAATAACACACACTTAGTTAGCCACACAAGGCCTTCTGATGGAGTCCTCTCTCTCTCTCTCTCTCTCTCTCTCTCTCTCTCTCTCTCTCTCTCTCTCTCTCTCTCTCTCTCTCTCTCTCTCTCTCCTCCTCTCTCTCTCTCTCTCTCTCTCTCGTCTCTCTCTCTCTCTCTCTCTCTCTCTCCCTCCCTCTCTCTCTCTCTCTACCGTTCTCTCTCTCTCTCTCTCTACCGTTCTCTCTCTACCGCTCTCTCTCTCTCTCTCGCTTTACCTCTCTCTCCCTAACTATATCTACCTCTCTCTCTCTCTACCTCTCTCTTCCTCTCTCTCACTTGCTCTCTCCCAAGGTTCATAGGGCTTTACTCAGCATGGAACCGTGAATTTACATTGCTTGATCACAAAAAAGGCAAATACGACAAAAGTAGTAGAAAATAAAGAAATCTAATGCAAATACATTTTTCGCTCCATATCTCTCGTCTTCTGAGACAAGGCAGGCATTTAGACGTAGCATATGTTTTAACAATGATTTATGTGGTTCTCAAGGCTTATTGTACTCCCCTGGAGTACAATAAGTTAATAACACACACACACACACACACACACACACACACACACACACACACACACACACACACACACACACACACACACACACACACACACACACACACACACACATACGCACACCTACCAGGACAGAAATACAATTTTCCTACAGTTTCTTAACACAATTCCCTATTTACTCCTCATTTGTATGGGATGAAGAATCCTCCTTAAGGCGCGAGATACATATAAAGATTATTTTCGGTCCCCTGTGTTACACATTTTGCCCTGGGAGAGAAAGGCAATAGGGGAAAAGTTGGCCTCATGAGAATTCTCACGTAGCAATTTAGCTCGGGGCCTAGCTGCGGTGTTTGGGGGAGCCCATAATACCTAACAGGGGCTTGTACTCCCCTTCCAATATCATAGCCCCCCCCCCCCCCCCTTGTTAATACAACACGTCTTGGAGGAATGGTCGGATAAGAAGAGTGAATCACGAGAGAGACAGAACCATAGACAGAATGAAAGAAGGTGAAAGAGAGACAGACGGAAATAGAGAGAGAAAGAAGGTGAAAGAGAGAGACAGAACAACAGCGGTAAGAAGGTCTGAGATAGACAGGACCAGAGAGAAAAATAAGGTGTACGAAATACAGACAGAACAACAGAAAAATAAGGTGTAAGAGATACAGACAGAACGACAGAGGAAATAAGGTGAAAGAGACAGACAGTAGCAGTGTGGATGGGATGGAGCGACCGTGGCCTGTCTAAATGTCTCCTGATCGATCCAGTGCTGGAGGGGTACTCAAGCTAATACCAGGCTCTGGCTGTGGCGCTCTACCATGAGGGTGTCACTGATGCTCCCATCGCGGGGTGGACTGTACAAGCCCTGAGTGTGTGTGTGTGTGTGTGTGTGTGTGTGTGTGTGTGTGTGTGTGTGTGTGTGTGTGTGTGTGTGTGTGTGTGTGTGTGTGTGTGTGTGTGTGTGTGTGTGTGTGTGTGTGTTTGTCCCCCAGTTGATCCCTACATGTGGTCTAAACAGAACACAGGTGACTGAATGAATCAGCATGTGGGCTGGGCTCTTTTAACAAGTCCTTTGTCTTCCCCACATTATAGCCTTTGACAGAAAGGTGCGGTAGAGGTGGCACTCTGAGTTTCAGGACTTTAATAAAAGTAATTGGATCAAGTGATTTTTTTCCTGTATTTGGTAACCTCTGGAGACTCTTCTGACTAACTTTTGGAGTGGCCGTGGCAGCAGAAGACGGGGCCACAGCAGTGTGACATCTCAGTGTCTGCTTGAGTGGCAATGGAGCTTATTTTACCATGACTTGTCAGCCCCAGGTGCAATTGTGTTTCATTCACACACAACCACGCACACACACACGCACACGCACGAGCACACACACACACACACACACACACACACACACACACACACACACACACACACACACACACACACACACACACACACACACACACACACACACACACACACACACACACACACACACACACATATTCTCTCTCTCCCTCCCCTTTCCTCCCCCCCTCCCTCATGATCCGTCTCAAATCAAACATTGTGACAGCCCCTGTGCCCCTGGATGGATTCATCTGGTAACATACACACAAACCCACACCTCTACCCACCTGACGACTCCCCCACACATATCAATCCCCCCCCCCCCCACAAACACACACACACACACATACACTTCCATACACACAGATGTCTTCCTACACACACTCACACACACTGGGCTCTCCAAATTGTGGCGCTGGGTGTCAGGGCGCAGAGCAACCTGTCAGAAACACAAACATGGGGACCGCTGTCCCTCTAATGAGACCTGAGTCCTCCCACTTCCTCCTCAGAGCCACCCCTTCAAACCCCCCACAATCACTTGCATACATGCAGATACAAAATTCCCACTCGCACCTTGCATTCCTACCAATCCCATTACAGCAGTCAGAGCAAAACAGCCAGAGGCCCTTTAGGTGGGGGTTGGGTTGTGACCCAACAACCACATCAATAAAACCGAAAGAGATTTGCCTTGCCTCTCCGGCCTCTAATGTGAATCAATTAGCGATGTAATTACTGCTCCTCTGGAGCCAACCCAGGTCTGCCCCAGTGAAGGCATCACATACCGGGCATCAGCATTGTGTTGCTGTCCAGGGCCCGCATCTGGGCTCTTGGATTCATAGCAACTAATAGAAGCGGGTTAATGTCGTCCTTTACAGCCCAGTCCCATGCCTCTCTCCAGAGAAAGCATGTTGGAACAATAGCATGCTTGTAGCATGCTAGCAGCACGCTAGTGGCCACTGTGGGCTGGTGATTAGAAAGGTATTTGGGGATAACGGAGCCGGATTGGTGGAGCAAGAGCCTGTATTCTAGCGGCCGTGACAGAGTGAATGTAGCGTGGAATTATAGAGGGAGAGGTCTCTGCACACGCAGGCACACACATCCCTACGCTGATAGCCAGGCGAGACCGCGGTGATAAGATACTTGCAAAATACCCTTGTATTAGGTGTAGGTGGAAATCGAGTTACAGATTCCCCTCAATTTGCCATCCGAAGAGGGAAAATATTGGCCGTGCATAGGCTTGCTGAAGGAAATGTATTCATCTATGAAATGAGAGGAGAGGAAGTGGAGGGATGTAATGGTTGAAACTGGCCTGGTACTGTACTGCTCGTTAGATCGGATACATCGCTATGTCTTTTATGCACCTCGGTATGGTAAAACAATCTTACCTCTTAACATTTATAGCCTTTATTAATGGAGGGCCAAACTGATTTAAGATGTGTGCAGGAAAAAAATATAGAAATACCAACAGGCATTCATTCATTGTTTTAGCATAAAGATCACAGATCCTCAAATCATGACAGCCAGATTTGGAGTCAGAAAGAGGCTTCCATATGACTAGTTAGACTGAAAAATGCACAGGATTTAGATTAACTAGCAAATACGGCAGACGTTCCATCTTCATATGTGTGTCTTTTGGAAAAAAACATGACTTAGAGGTGATCATACATGACACAACTACCGATCATGTCTGTATGGATGCTTTTGTTAGCTTATCCCTCGTAACAGCCCTTGAATTGGGTCCCTTTATGAGGTTTTAACTCCATGTGAGGGTGGCAAGATGATATAAAAGACGGAGACGTGCGTGGGCAACGTTCCTCGTCTGTGAATAGTATGCGGCATGCGTGCTTCACACCTAATTTCACAGGTGTGAGGACTTTAAAAAAAATTAACAAGGTCAAAAGATATATTTTTTGATCGAAAAATAGGATTTAACAAAAATTCAGGTATGTCTGCTGAGGCAGAGAAATTCTCTTTTATCTTTTTAATGGATGCCTTTTTTTTTGTGGTATTTATCATTGCTGCCGGTGTGGAAGAAAAGCATGATGTTGTTTGCAGCCACCGCATTCTTGCCACCTAATCCGCACAAATAATGCACAGTGGTTGATAGAGCCTCATGCCTGATGAATAAATAGCAGTTGCTCATACTGTTCAGCGTTGATCACTGTGGTGTGGAGAGAGGGGATTTCAGCACCTCATGTTGCTAACCTGGTGCATGTGTTCCTGTTTAGTGTGGTACTGCCTTATTATTTCCCGCTTTGCTCAATTACAGAGGAAATTGGAGTTGATTGTGTGTTCCAGACACAAAAAGAGCCCCCAGCTGAGCTGGAGACAAAAAAAAAGCACAGAGAGAGGAGTGACCAGAAGCTCTCAGACAGGTCGAGTTAAAACACACATCAGGAAAAAACGAAGCCGTGTGTCTCTGACAGAACAGATATCATGAGCAAGAGAATGAACTGAGAGAGAGAGAGAGAGAGAGAGAGAGAGAGAGAGAGAGAGAGAGAGAGAGAGAGAGAGAGAGAGAGAGAGAGAGAGAGAGAGAGAGAGAGAGAGAGAGAGAGAGAGAGAGAGAGAGAGAGAGAGAGAGAGAGAGAGAGAAGGAAAGAGAGGGAGTGAGGACATAGTGAGAGAGCAAGATAGGACAGAGGAAGCGAGTGTGAGAAAGAAAGCAGGCCTGAACGAGAGAGAAAGCGAGAGAGGGAGGATGAGGCATAGTGAGATGCTCCAGTGGGTCATTAGGCTACAGAGTCAGACGCACCGTGGCGCCGGCTCGTCCTTCACTGTCTCTCTCTCCCTCTCTGAGCTAGTCCCCCATCAGCCACTTGCCCCTCAGTCCTACATGTCTCTCTCTCCCTCTCTGAGCTAGTCCCCCATCAGCCACTTGCCCCTGAGCCCGAGAGGTAAGACGGCCGCGTAACAATGGAGCTCGGTCCGCTTGGCATCCGCCTGCAAACGATGATGCATTGCAGTCGCCGACGGACGCTAATTATTCTCCAACATCTCACACCCCCCCCCAAAAAAAAGGAAAAAGTGTGTCACCGTTTTTGCCATGTGTCGTATTAGCGACTGCCATTTTGAATACGGGACAGCGAATGTGTTTCACCTGGTGCATCGTGTCCTTGTGGCGGGGCAGACACAATCGTAAATAAATTGTGTCTGCTATTTTGTGTTGTAGCCATGTCGATCTCCCCGTGCTTCCTATTATGCGCGTTTTGGGGTGAAGGCGGATGACAGCGGGACCTCGGATTGCCGTGCATTAGACCTTCCAGCCGTCAGCGGGATGAGTGGATGTGGGGCTTTGGCTGGGCGGGCAGACACCCGGGTACAGTCAGGGAAAATCTGACGAAACAAATGCGCCCTGGCGTAGTGCTGACAAGGCGAGCTCCGCACACCGCCTAAAAAAAAATGTGGATGGTGTTTCAATCATTCGCCTGACAGGTCAGGGATACAGCCAGGAAATATAATTTCTGCTTCCCCTAATTCCCAAATAACATTGTGTGTTTATGCTGCCTGTCAGCTCACCTTTGGGTAAACAGAATATCATTTTATGAAAAATAAATAAATGAAAAGCTGTCACCTTGGACACATATTAAATTCCCGCACTTTAAAAAAAAAAAAGTAGAAAGTAAAATTGGTGACAGAGACAATACAACAGAGATACCTGTTTAATAAACATTTACCATGGTTGCTGGAAAGTCCATGACCACGAAATTGATTTATTCAGACCTGGGGCGCAAATTATTCCACTTCCGTTTGTGCTTTTTTCAGCCTGTCAAGAATAAAAATAAAAACCTAGAAAAATATTATTACATTAAAGCACTCTTTAGAAAGGGATGCAATAACTTGTTAAATTCATCCCATACCCGAAAGCAGCGGTATCATTAGACCTGGGCCTCCAAGGCTACAGCCCTGAATGCTTTATGAATAGCCATAAAGAAATGGTCTTGTATTATTTTTGTTTTCACCAAAACAATAATAATACAGAAATACAAACAGATCTATTCATCTTCCAACCAGCCCTAAAAATGAATATGATATTGCTGATGATGAAAAACCCAGCTATGTTTTAGATCCTCTATGTGTCGTTCAAGCAGCAGATCTTCAAACGTCTTGGCACACTCACATTTTGTGATGAGAGAGAGAGACAGGAAGACAGAGAGACAGAGAGACAGAGAGAGAGAGAGAGAGAGAGAGAGAGAGAGAGAGAGAGAGAGAGAGAGAGAGAGAGAGAGAGAGAGAGAGAGAGAGAGAGAGAGAAGAGAGAGAGAGAGGAGAGAGACACAGAGAGACAGAGAGACAGAGAGAGACAGAGACAGAGAGAGAGAGAGAGAGAGAGAGAGAGAGAGAGAGAGAGAGAGAGAGAGAGAGAGAGAGAGAGAGAGAGAGAGAGAGAGAGAGAGAGAGAGAGAGAGAGAGAGAGAGAGAGAGAGAGAGAGAGAGAGAGAGAGAGAGAGAGAGAGACAGGGAGACTGAGAGACAGGGGGAGAGAGAGAGAGAGAGAGAGAGACAGAGAGACAGAGAGACAGAGAGACAGAGAGATTGACATTGCACTACTATTTCAACATTATGTGTGTTATTTTAAAGAACATGTTATGTTCCAATAAACTCATGTTCACATAAACACATTTAACTGTTTATCTCTAGTCTGGTACTGTAGCACGTAAATTCATTTTTAATGATGGCAGTTATAATGTATTCCACTTCTACTTAACACTAATCCTTACTACTAACAACCACTAGTATTTATTAGTGGTTGCACAATTCAGCACAATTCATTATTAATGTGGGAAAAACCATACGTTTTTGAGATACACATTTACATTTTTCCATGATTAAGACATGTACTTTGAATATTAATAGGGTGCCAGAGGGCATATTAAAGCATGGAAATGGAGCTTGTTTATCAAAAAGAAAGGATGGGACTGGATCCCCCGGGACCCTACTACAGAGGTCCGGGTTAAGCCCCGAACGTCCGCAAAACCTCACAACGACCTGCATGAGAGAAAGCCTTTTTGTTATTATCTCAGGCCCACTTACTTCTGCCTTCCCCTCTGAATTATTGTACATCAATAAAATAACGTGTGAATACATAATGACAAACTGTGTACAAATAAACATATTCCTGGGCCGATCCGTACTTTGCCCTAAGCCGATCTCGTCTCCAGTTCTCCGGGTGAACGATCTCCCGAAGTGCGGGCTGATAGCCGTCCCAAACAAACCATCCGATAAGAAACATTCGTCCCCTGCAGTGGTTCCAAATGATAATGCAAAGTGCCTCCGCTGAATTACAATCACCTGTCTCAGTGTCTTCTTTCTCCATTAACATAAGCAAGCTATTTTGGTTCAGCAGACTGCTCAGAAAACGGCTTGGGGGGGTGTAGAGGTGATGGAAGAGAAGTTCACAACGTGAATAAATAAACATGATAATGTTACAGTATCCAGCATCGGTATTCCTTCCTACCATGCGTGTTGCTTGCATCAGATAGGAATAACGTTAGAAACTAACTCTCAGACAGAAGTAGAAAATGTACATAATGTGAAATACAATTTCAGAAAGCACTTAATATTATGTGTCTTAAGATACTCGATAATGTGGAGAGATCTTTCCTTGGTGTGAGCGGTCTGTTTGTTGTGTTATTTCCTTCCTGCTAGGTATTAGACACGTCTGAAAGATCTAGGATGAATGGTGTCTGCGATTCCTGCCTGATACAATTATGTGACTTCAGAGAGAGAGAGATAAGGCGTGGGACGTAATCTGCTGTCGTTTGACAAAGGGGCACTGGGAAAAAAACACTTTAACGTGTTTGCCGCTGAAATGGGGCTTGTGCCGCCGCAGTTAACACCACTGGGTGTGCGGATCGTAACAACGGGCTGGGGATAAATTGGTAGACGGAAAAAAAATATGAATAATAGTAATGCATTGTGTTAATAAGGAACATTTATATTTCTTTAAGAAGGTTGTCTCATATCTGGCTGTAGGTGAGTCTTGAAACTAAGAACTCTAGTGTTTAGCATTGCAATGGTTATACTAACTTTAACCCTATTACCGCTGTGTTGGTTTTTGCTGCTGTCTTAATTGTCTTAATTGTGTAGCATCTGCAGTAGCTGCTATCTTTGCTGTACACGGGGAATGGGTTGGCCTAGCGATTGTTAGTACTTGCACTTGGTTCTATGAACATCTTTACTGTACTGACAGCGATATATTGCTTCACTTCTTATGACAAATGCACTTATTGTGAGTCACTTTGAATAAAAGCGTCTGCTAAATGCCCTAAATGTAATGTAAATGAACACACTGTTCCTTAGGTTTTCCTGCAAATGGCACAAATGAAGTAGAATAAACATACAGGGACATATAGCAATATGTCCCTGTACATAATAAAAAGGGTTTTTAAAATCAAATTAAACAAATGCTAATTCAAAAGCAAAGCACAAGTCTACAACGCAGTCGATTCAATCGGGGGGAGAGAGAGAGACCTTTCTAGAGGACTCCCAGCCCAGGAAGCAAGTCTTCTTATCCTGTTCCTAGCGTTAGAGCTCAGAGAACCATGTGGTTAACACAATCTATCTCCCAAGAAATCAAACGGTGGCCGACAGTGTGCCTGGACATTCTGTGTTTTTTTTTTTTCTTTGTTGAGTAGTTCACTACAAAAGAGAGGTGAGGGCAGAAATGCAAATGCATTGCTGTGTGTGATACATGAGGCAATCCAAGTGAATGAAGTACTCCACCTCTGCCTTTGTTAGCCCTTATTGCTATGCAAGGTTGGAAACATAGAAGGGACTGAGAGTATTTACTGGAGTGAAGAAGGGCCGGCGCATGGAGGAGGGTGAGCTGGAGACAAAGAATAACAAAAAGAAATCAGCGAAAAATGGGAAAAAGATCATCTATTAAAACATACTATATCAGAAGAAAATGCTAAAGTGTGTTCACCATCAGTTGAAGTCCACCTAAGAGTGAAATCACTGATTATATGTTGTGCAGGGAGTCAAAGGGACGTAGGGCAGTCCATATAAAGTGCCAATTCAACCTCCATCTACCCCCGGCCATAAAAAAAAGGCGGTGTAATAGGATTCCTGAGCTTTTCCAGTGACTGCTTCCACTATCACACAGACATTTAAGTGCACTAATCCATGACAAATTGTCTCATTTGATCCATGACAAATCGTCTGAGGGGCCCAACAGAGACAAGGAGATGAAGGAGTGAAGGGCAGGCTGGCTGGCTGGGTGGGGATGGGTGGGGATGGGTGGAGAAGGGGAAAGGGAGAGGGGGTTAAGAGGGCCAAGCATAAGAGTGGCCGGGCAGTCACTGGCTACCAGGTTTTAAAATTGGGGGTTCCTTCCATTTGCCACAGAGAACAATATCGTGCAATCTGGAGCATTGAGAGCTAGGCATCTATAGGGATTGTTTTCATCTTTCTTTTATTTTGGCAATGCTGGTGTTTGAGATGATCTATGCAGAAAGTAGTGTGTCAAAGGATCTATTAAACCAGAATGTTGTTTAGCGTGATAAGCATGGAGGGTGTTGTTGATATTGTTCATTTTTTATGTGTGGATCTGTGTACGATGTTGGTGTTTGTTTTATTGCTCATTTAAAACCTTATCTGAGATTTCCATTTCCATCTAATTTGCAGGAATGGGGTTGTTTCCCTGTAAAATCATATGCGCTAATGACCCCCATGGTTTAATGGCCCTCTTTGAATTAATACTCAAGCAAAAACACAGAAGCTAGGTTTGAAGACTTGATGGCTCTTCTGTCAGACCCAAATCGTTTTCATTTCACAATTCAAACAACACAAGCAACTAGGATTTAGTTTAAGACTATTGGGGAACCAAAGGCTTTTGTCCCCACACCTTGATTCTAGCTGTCAGGGGTCTTATTAATAGGGTTCCAAATAGAGAGAGATTTTTTTAAACAAACGGTGCTATTTGCCAGTGATTTAATTCCCTCGAAGAAATACTATCGTCTGAAGAAGCCATCCCAGGGGCATAAACTCAATTCTCTACGTGTTTAAATGCCCACACCCCAAGTGCTCATTTATAGACGATAAGGTACGTCGCTACCAGCGCAGAGGTGCAGTCAAGCATCATGCGCGTTTCTATCTCGGACCGATCCCTTCCAGAGCGGCTGAACATTGCATATGAAGATAAAGCACAATTTGATAATTGAATAGAGCCCCACCACACATTATTCAGCAGCACTTGAACAGCCAGCTCTCTTGTAAAATAAAAAAAACATAATGTATTTTAAGCTCAACACTTCTGTCCACAACATCTATCGATCGGATGGTGATGACATTCCATCAGATTAAATCATCCGATATGAGGCCACCACATCGATCATCTCAAAGAAATATAAAAATGTGTCACATTAAACGTTCTGCTTCAGGAGAAGTCCAGCCTTTCGCTCGCTAAACATTAAGCTCATTAAAAGAGTCACCACCCATCTGCGATCGCTCATTACTCTGTGACTACACATCTACAAGAAAAAGACGTCAGTGTATGTTCTGATATGTCACTCGTTAACCTTTGCGGTGGCTCACACCTGTTTGTGCAGTCTCCTCTGATTCGCCCTTGGCGGCTCTACATCTGTCACTAATCATGACATCAACGCCAGCCTCCCTTGTATTGTTTGGAGTGTAAATGCTCCATTGCATAGGTTGCAAGCTCTTGGTGCGCTCAGTGAGTGGTATTATACTCTGCCAATTAGAGATTAAACGGGCCAACCAGGTATAATAGCACTGCAATAGACACAGAGAATGCGGAGGAAAACGGAGGCACTGAATATTAAAAAATATATAATATTAGTGCTTTTATTTCACATTGCGAGCGATTTAACTTGCGAGCAGGTTAGAAACTTTAACGCACACTTTTTTTGTTATAATGTCTTGAGGCGCTACGCTATAGTGTAGGCGTGATCACAGCGCTACAGACTAAGGAACTATTTTAAACATAGCAGGGAATGGGGTACATTTTAAATGAATACAACTAGATTACATTTAAGTTATCTATATTATAAGAATATTGTAAAAATAAACAGCAGAAAACATGTAAAAAGAATTGGTCGCAGCACAGCGGTCTTGTAGACGAAACAACATAATGTGTCCCTTTTTCAACCAACTCCTATATGGCAGTTTGTTGAATAAGAAAAACAAGACATTGTGAAAATGATGCACGTATTATACATATGTTGCAAAATAAACATCCAACAAACACTTGGAAAATGGTTGCAGAACAGCTGTCTGGAAAATGTCAGTTCAGGACAGGATCAATGTTCGCAACAGCAGTTTGGCACTAAATGTTGCATCAATATAACGTGGATAATATATATACATAAATTCTACACAAGTCGCGAGTCGCATATATGCTTTCCCAATGGTATTGCAAGGTACATGCTGTTACTGTGAGTGCAAAATGAAGATGCTATTTTGTATATGCACTCAATGGCCATCGAACTCGAAGGAAACATGTCTTTGTAAAGCGAGTACATTGTTGAACAAGTGATTTTGAGACTTCTGCCTTGTTGTATTCCTTTTCAGATGAAGTGAAGAGGTGGTCCACGTTGTGCAACGAGTCTGTGCAACCCATTTGAAGCCCCACTCAGGATGGTTAGTGTCTCAAACGTGTTCTCCATGTTTCAAATTAAATGGCGTCGGTGTTCTTGTATAGCCTGTTGTTGAAGGCCAGTGTACAGCCTTGTGGGTTGCTATGCCCATGGTTGAAGGCTTGTTACAACCTTCATGTTTTATTATATTATGCGAGTTATTTGTCTTCATGTAACATTTCTGTGCAATCTGCCTGAGCATTTTAAATAAACACTTTAAAATGCAATTTCAACGCCTGCTCAACCCCAATTGACCGCCTGACTACAGTACCCTACGACATACGCAATGAAATCCTGAGTGCTGAGTTGTTTGCTTCCACGAGTATTCCCCTGGGTATTGCGACATCATAGACCTACGTAAAATTACTCAAATAAAACAACATCTCTGCATATCATGTCACATCAAGGGGAAATGGAGATGAGCAAACCACATTTTTACAGAAAGAAAAGTCTTACAAGCTGTCATTTTTAACGACAACAACTTCCACACATCACTACCACAACTTGGAAGTCATTAACCCATTCAATGGAGGCTGATGACCCCCCATTATCCCCCCCACCCTACACACACACACACACACACACACACACACACACACACACACACACACACACACACACACACACACACACACACACACACACACACACACACACACACACACACACACACACACACACACACAAACTTTTGCAATCTAAAGTGACCTGGTTCTTACTGAAGTGATACTCTCTGGCCAACGAGCGGCTTCAGCAAAATGTGTGGACAGGTGAGAGCAGAGAGAGAGGTGTGTGTGTGTGCGTGTGTGTGTGCGTGTGCATGTTTGTGTGTGGGGAGAGGGGGGAGGTGGGTGAGGGGAGCAGAGCAGAGCCGAGCCGGACGCTCCTGTGTGCCGCGTCAAATCCAACTCATCTGTCAATGTAGTGGATTATTTCTTGAGAGACTAGAATTGGCTGCCCAGAATCAGGCCGCCATCAATCTTGTGTAGCACGAGCTGTAGTCAGGGATGTGAGATGGGGCAAGAGAGAGAGTGGGAGAGAGAGTGATTGGGAGAGAGCGGGAGAGTGAGAGGGAGAGGAGAGAGAGAGAGAGAGAGAGAGAGAGAGAGAGAGAGAGAGAGAGAGAGAGAGAGAGAGAGAGAGAGAGAGAGAGAGAGAGAGAGAGAGGGTGAAAGAGAGATAGAACCCCTATTCACACTTGCTCTGCAACTCTGAACTTATCTAGACATTACTCTGAGGAGTTGTGTGTGAAAACGCAAATGTCTTAATCACTTGGACCTGACATTAAACTCAGTTTCCCCTGCCAGCTCCCGAGTACAACGTCTATATAATGTCCGATTGAGCAATGTGTGAACAGAGCAGGTAATTGCTTGGAGAATACACAGCACCTAGATCCTGTATTACCTACTCCAGCATTGGGCCGTGGCGGTAAATGCAGAAGGAGAAGAAGAATTCAAGCATTGATGATGTTTAAGCATTTAGGTATAACTAGGAATATGACATGTTGCATTGATGTCAATGCAAAGACTTCATTACGGTTGGGCTGTTGCCTTGTCCGCCATCTTGGATGTGCTGTAAACAAAACAGAGGGATTTCTGCGGCGTACGTTCTGCTTCATGTCCTGCCTCCTGCACACACAGGCGCTTCCCTCTGCCTGAACCAAACAGAGTATTTCCAGGAACTGAGAATGCGTCTGACAATCTCCTGTAGTGGGCTACATGTGTGAAAGGGCAACTACAGACAATGTCCGGACCTGAGTTCCTGGACGTTGTCCCAGAGATCATGAAACTGTGGGAGAGACGAGAGACAGCGAGAGAGAGAGGGACAGAGAGAGAGAGAGGGGGACAGAGAGAGAGGAGAGAGAGACAGCCTTGGCTTTGACCGGCTTGGTTTACTCGCGTTCAAATAAATAACTGAATGTATAAAATAAATGTGTAAACTTGTTTGTCTATGCATTGGTTTTCCCCCAGTGTCTGCTTGCCATAGCAGCCAATCGTAAAGCCTACATCTTATTTGTTGTTCCTTTTTCTTTTTTACAACCCTTGTTGGATTCAGGAACGGGTTTCAGGATTGGAGCCGCACCTCTCTCAACACGACCTCACCTTCCCATGCTCAGATATCCTCACCGCCCACCCCTCTCTCTTCACCTTCTCCCATTCTCCACACACTCCTGTGTGCAGGATGCTGTTCTGAGCCTCTGAATTGTTCACTTTCTCAGACAGCAAGGTTGGCGGCGAGCCACTGGGCTCAAGGTTTTACTTCAAGGCATCGCCTTGCATTTTGAGGTTTGTTTTTGCTCTTTCCCGACAAGGTTTTCTTGTCCTGTCATTTTTTGGTTTGTTTGTTTATTTACCCCCGAAAAGAAAGATGTCATTCACATGAGTATGATGTAAAAGTGAAGTACACCGAGACGTACAGTGCTGGAACATGCAGGATATGATGGGAGGAGGACGCGATATAGATAGATAATGGAGAGCAATATG
>OLKM01000776.1:190249-192749 GCA_900291075.1 Melanogrammus aeglefinus
ATGGAGGAAACACGCGTTACATAATCAGCGAGTCAGACCCAGCTCAACGCTCCCTATCCCCTTCATGTGCCACTATGGTGAAGAAAGCATCGGCATAATTGCCAAATGCTTCTGTCGAGCAAAGGCGGAACGTAATTGTCGTTTCCATCTAAGCTTCGGCTGATCAAAGCCACCTTGGAAACCAGCACCTTTTTTTCCTATATTTAGCAGCCAGGAAGCTTGTGCATGCCGTAGTCAAGAAACGTTCTCCACAGAAACACCAGATATCCTCCGTGCAATGTTTAGAAGACAGTATATGTTGAGAATCACCATCTAAATGGGCTAGTAGGCCAGGTCTATTGTCTGGTCCGAAACACCTGTCAACCCGCTCCTATTTCCATTTCCTTGAACTAGCACAAGGCAGCGGAGCCTTGCGTACTTGCGATCTCCCTGGCAGTAACTCTCAGCTCAAAATAAAGCCATTAAGCGTATTGACATCCGGTGCGATTCCTCATCGATGGCCTCCTGTACACAGGTAATCATTACGCCGTAGCACCCGATGGCCGCATAACAGTGCTGATGAGCCACCAGCGGTTCCATTTTTCCGATATCCCGTGCGAGAGCCAGGAGCAGGCGGGACTTACCGAGCGTGAGGATGTCTGTGCGGCCGGGACGGGCCACATGGTGCTGCTGGATGGTCTGGTAGAGCGTGGCCTGGCACGCCAGTAGGAAGCCCAGGCTTATCCACACTGCCAACAACCAGGACATGGCAGAGCCCCCAGAGTCTGCAGAGCCACAGAGAGTAAGAGAGTCAAGGGTCAGAGAACGGCTGCGTGCAGAGCCACAGAGAGTAAGAAGAGTCAAAGGGTCAGAGAACGGCTGCGCACACACACACACACACACACACACACACACACACACACACACACACACACACACACACACACACACACACACACACACACACACACACACACACACACACACACGCACACATATCTTTTTTTTTCTTTTAAGATTGAGGCATTTAGCAAATGCTTTTAATCGAATGTGACTTCTGACAGGGAATTCAGATAGAGGTCCTTAAAGATCAGGTAGGGGTTGAGGCATCCCAGCCCATGGATGCCTACCAATAGGCTAGGGGAGACCGTAGGGGTATCGTGGCCAGCACTTTTGGCTGGGATCAGCCTTCCTACAATTCTGCCCCCACAAGATCATGGAAGGAAATGGCCAACAGCATGTATGATAACACGCCTTTAATGGAGAGTTTTTGTTTTCATCAGTTATGGACAATACAACGTTTACAAAGGACTCTTTGGTATGACTGTAATAGAAGATGGAAGATAGCAACAATGAGCTGTCTTGGTGGGATACTATCTGGATTAATATGACATGACAGACAAGATGAAGAGGGGAGGCTCTCTCTCTCTGGGGCCCCCCAATCATGTGATCAAAACACGAGGCCAGAAATGTCCTAAATCTTAACCTCACCTTAACAGACTGCGGAAACAACCACCAATCGTATGAAAGTACTTAGCGTTGAATGGCGTCGGATGATAGCCGCTGGCTCCCGCAGTAGGAGACGACAGGTGAGGTGAGATGGACGTGTATTTATAGACATGGACAGCCACCTCAGAGGTCCATCTGATGAAAGGCTAATGGTTTGCTGCGGGCTAGCATAGCGAGACACGCCCCGACCCCTCCTTTGGTGTGAATAATGAATCTCCCTCGCCCTATCAAGGTGCTTGTAGCGCCGGACCTGGTGTTTTAAAAAGGAGCTCCTGTGAAGTTAGGTTTAGAAGACCTCTGCCCAACGACGGCTCTGGGGGTGGGGGGGGGGGGGGGGGGATTTTGGATTCACTCCAGATCTGCTCAACCTCCATGTTTTTTTTTTGGTATCTATTTCCACAACCTCCTACACATGCTGTTAATCAGGCTCCATGAAATCAGTTGAGGGATTTCACTCAACCGGCGCCAGATTTCAGAGATATACTCTATGGTTGGGTTGATTTTAGTTCTTGAGTTGCTTCTCTCCAAGCGTTTTGGAATTTTTGGAGTACAACACGAACTTCACATAATCAGGATCTAATCTGGCAACATAAAATTGAAAAGTCGTTCCTGCCTTCAATTTAAGCCCTTTAAACTCCAGGGAAATGACACTACATGTCTCTACATCCAAAGCATTTTTTAAGCAATAGTTGAAGGTCATTTAAAAATATCTAACACGACTTGATAGGTTGAACCCTCTATTTTTTCTATTTTGGTGTTTGCCCTCAGATGACATTGAGCACACTTAATACCCAGCATGCACAAATTAAGCATATAATTATTAACAGCACATTGTAAATCCTCTTCCCTGCGCTAAACCCATGATAATCCTCAGGTTTGAGGAAATGTGAACTGTTCTCTTTTCCTCTATCATCATTGGTTTGTTTTGTAAAAAAAAAAAAAAATGTGAAAAGCTCTATTTCTGTTCAAGCTTTGCTTTAGTCTTCCACTGAGTTACTGTTTGGATCAACTG
>OLKM01000776.1:197749-200905 GCA_900291075.1 Melanogrammus aeglefinus
TCTCTCTCTCTCTCTCTCTCTCTCTCTCTCTCTCTCTCTCTCTCTCTCTCTCTCTCCCCCCCTCTCTCCCTCTCTGACTCCACTGATTGTTGAAGTTTCCTCCGTCCAGTACGGCGCTGAGGCTCCAATAAGCACATCCCTCAACCCCTGAGCAGTACCTACATACTGATTCTGAATACCCTCAGCAGCCCCCCACTCCTTCTCCCAAAAAATGAATGTGTGTTCGGTATTGCTCCTCAACGCCTCGCACTGCGTCTCCTTGTGCGGAGCCAAGGTAAGCATTGCTCTGTGTGGTGGGGATGGGAGTTGCAGACTCTCCATGGACTAGTTTACGGGGTAGAAACAAGGCTATATTGCCAGGAAGGAAACAGTGGAAGCAGAATGGAACGGGAAGATGGATAAAATCAATTGTGTGTTGCAATGAGCAAAGATAATAATGCATAAAAAATAACAAGATTTATTTGTTATAGGTCATGCTCGTGTTTTATAACCTTACATATCCTGAGATCTGAGGGGTAGGAAAACAGATGGCAGACAAATTGCTAGAAAGGTTTTTGTTTATAGTAATGAGTGATTTCTTTGTGGTTCCAATTAAAAGCTATTTTAAATAGCACAAAGGCATATCATGTGTTACTATAGCTTAAAAAAAGATCACTTCCTAAAGATAATACATTTTAGTAATTATTATTCTGATGGCCAAATGTATGTCATTACATTAATATTATTGGAAGAATCTATTTCTACATATCTGTGTGCGTTTGGAATCCGCCTGAGGAACACATGCTAATATATGCTGCTACTCTCAAAAGACATTGGTTTATTTGCATAATGCTTCAATTTTGTTCTGTAGTTTAACAAATGAAATAGTTTTTGAGCTAATCTTTCTTTGGTAGAGGAAGTAAATGTCTCTTGATTCATCAGGGGGGTATAACACACAGCTGGCAAGGAGAAATACGTATACCAATTTAAATGTCATCTCTAAAGCACCTGGAGAAAAAAATGCAGAATATAAAAAGCCCATTTGTTCATCCGTATCAAGGAGATTAGAGAAACCTGCTCTTTCTGCCTTTACAATGTTGCCAGTCACAAACATAAATGTCAAACTCCCTTCCCTTACCCTCCTGGTAAACAAATAGTAAGGTAAAAAACAATTAATTAATGATGCTGCAGTGAATTCCCCTGGCAAATAACAGGGACCTTTTATAGTATAAATAATAATAGTGATATTAATAATGTTAATGATAATAATCTCAACAATTGTTTACCGATGGACGGTTGGCATAAGGTTGTGTTCTTGACTCAAAGGCCAGTCAACTGTCTGTCAGTTGCAGAGCCTTCCGTTGATACAGGAGAACAGGATGTTTAGTCCATAATTCATCATTAATGGATGACCTTAATTGTTGACTACCCGGTTGCTACCTCAGCCATGAGTGACTCAGAGTTCTGCTGCCTTTCCTTGCCCAGACTCCATGCATTTGCATTGTTTTGTTGCCACATATTCAATCACAGAGACAGCAGCATAAACTCACATGGAAAAATAAGTTGTGTGCATGAATGTGTGTGTGTTTTTGTGTATGTTTTTTGTGTGTGTGTGTGTTTGTTGCTGTTTGAAGTAGGTCAGTTGGTGTGGGTAATACACTGGGACCTGAGCGGTCTCTTAAGGGGACATTTGGTTTCCCTAGGTTGGGTGGTGGAGGGACGGCGGAGGGGTATGTGCCAGGCCTTTCCACTCTCAGAGACGTTGGCAGCCATAGGAATGTCTCCTCAAAGAACAATAAAAATATCCCTGTCGCCGCGCCGTAATTGGACCAGGGACAGAGAGACCACCTGTGGAAATGCTTTGCTCGGTTTCTATCGCAAAACTGGCGAGACAGGATAGAAAGAAGAAAAGAAAGAAAAAAGAAAGAAAGAAAGAAAGACAAAGTAAGAGGTATGGTTATTGTTCATGGTGAGTGATGATCATTTTTGAAATCCTTGAAATATAATTTGCCATAATGAGTTTCTGTGTTAATTATACCGTTTTTACTCCACGTACAACAAATGTGTCTTTGTAGAAATGGATTGTTGGATCTTAAGAAAGAGATTGGTGTGAGTGTCTGTTGGTGCAGTGTAGGTGTGAAGCAGCTGCAGTAGAAGGGCCTGTGTATTGTGGGGAACCGAGGTTTAAAAGGAGCGCTCTGCAGGCAGAAGGACAACATATTCACAGTATTTGGTCTTGCAGAGCTGCCTCAGAAGAATCTCTCTAAACATCAGACACGATAAACAGCTATAATTATGTTTCCCGACAAACACTGTTCAGGACTTTTTAACACAAAAACACATCCCTCTATAAATCTCAAGTCAACCGTGCAGTGTGTTCTCAACCACAACTCATTACGGATGCCTGTTTGTAAGCAAACCACATTTGTCACATTGAGCTGCATTGTTTCTGTTTGCCAACAGTGTGTTGGAGGGAATTGCATTAGGTGCCAGCACAAAGAAGCCCTGAAACAAAAACAAAGGCCGCAAGTTAGGAAAAAGGTAAGCATAAAAAGTACTGGCAGAGGGGACAAGATGTACTCGCAGGAGAGGGACAAGGTACATCACCGAACAACTGGAACAAGGTCCATTTGGGGCCAAGAGGTACTGACATCACTGAAACGTGTCCGGTGGGCTCACCATAAAGTGTGTTTCTTTCCAATATCCTGACCCATATAAAAGGGCATGATCCTTTCAGAAAAACCTACTCCTCATTCAGGTCATCCTTAAAAGACACAGCATAGAGAAGGGAGCGATTCAATTCCCTGCACATAGGGTTAGAGCACGTGGGCGTGCGTGAAAGGTAAAGAATAGACAGAGGAAAATGAGTGGGCGAGACCCATAGAGAGAGACAGAGAGAGAGAGAGATGGGAAGCGAAAGGGAGAGAAGAAGCGAAAGGGAGAGAAGAAGCGAGAGAGAGAGAGAGAGAGAGAGAGAGAGAGAGAGAGAGAGAGAGAGAGAGAGAGAGAGAGAGAGAGAGAGAGAGAGAGAGAGAGAGAGAGAGAGAGAGAGAGAGAGATATGAAGCGAGAGAGAGAGAGAGAGAGTATGAGAGCGAGAGAGAAGAGAAAGAGAGAGAGAGAGAGAGAGAGAAGAAGAGAAGAGAGAGAGAGAGAGAAGAGAAGAGAGCGAGGAGAG
>OLKM01000776.1:210732-224640 GCA_900291075.1 Melanogrammus aeglefinus
CGGAGAGGAGAGAGCGAGAGAGAGAGAGAGAGAGAGAGAGAGAGAGAGAGAGAGAGAGAGAGAGAGAAGAGAGAGAGAGAGAGAGAGGAGAGAGAGAGATGAGGGAGAAGAGAGAGAGAGAGAGAGGAGAAGAGAGAGAGAGAGAAGAGAGAGAGAGAGAGAGGGAGGGAGGCGAGAGAGAGAGGGAGAGAGAGAGCATTTGAAAGAGGGAGGGAGGGCGAGAGAGAGAGAGAGCAGAGAGAGAGAGAGAGAAGAGAGAAGAGAGAGAGAGAAGGAGAGAGAAGGAGGGAAGGGCGAGAGGCGAGGATGAGAGAGAGATGAGGGAGAGAGGGGGAGGGAGGAAGGGAGAGGAGGAGAGAGAGAGAGAGAGGGAGGGAGGGGAGGGAGAGAGAGAGAGACCCAAAGAGAGAGAGAGAGAGAGAGAGGGAGAGAGAGAGAGAGAGAGAGAGAGAGAGAGGGAGGGAGGGCGAGAGAGAGAGGGAGAGAGAGAGAGAGGGAGAGAGAGAGAGAGAGAGAGAGAGGGAGAGAGGGAGGGAGAGAGAGAGAGAGAGAGAGAGAGAGAGAGAGAGAGAGAGAGAGAGAGAGAGAGAGAGAGAGAGAGAGAGAGAGAGAGAGAGAGAGAGAGAGGGAGGGAGAGAGGGAGAGAGAGAGAGAGAGAGCGAGAGAGGGAGAGAGAGAGAGAGAGAGAGAGAGAGAGAGAGAGAGAGAGAGACTCAGGCTGCTGCGACATGGGCATACTGCTGGTCAGCATTGGCCTGGACAGATGGCTTTATCATTGTGCTGATGTGAGTTCACGCTTCTTTGCGCATGTCTGTGTGCCGCTTTTAAGGTATTCACCTACAGTCCTCAAAAAACGAGGGGGATTAGAAAAGAATGGGTGAATGATACGCCTGTGGAAATAAGCTGGAAAGAAATAAGGTGATAAAGTGGAAGATTGGTGAATTGAATTGATACATGAGCACACCTTGTGTCCCACCTCGTGGTGTTGTTGTTGAGTCTTGCTTTTGGTCTCGTGGCTCAAGCGATGAGGAATCACCTGTATGTATCGTCTCTTTAACACCTGGTTAGCTGCTGTTATCCCTGAAGTCCCCTTCACCTGCTGAACAGCTTCCTCTATCACGCTGCTTATGTTATGGCTGTTGTATTTCTAAATTGTTAGAATGGATTCAAGCGTCATGATTGAATTCTTTAAACCACCAGACTGAGCTGAAGTACATCAAGCCTACCCTAGCAGTGATCATCACCCACCCAACCCCCTTCACCTCCTGCTGTGGTAGGAACAAACGGCATGCGGTCAATAAGCAAAAGCAGTGGAGAAAATTTGTGACCTGCAGGGCTTATGTGAGCTGAGTCGATGGGGGACTGGGGGGGGCGGAGGGGCACACGACCCGCCCTCTCCACTCCCACCCCCCCCCCCCCCGCAGGATCCATCTATCTGAGGCCACCGCGCTCCCCATTGCGATGCGTATTCTGCGGCCCAATAAAAAAGTCCAGGGAGGCCCGCTGACAGCTCTGTTCTGGAGCCGAGCCGCGAATCAAAAAGAGCTACGGCCCTTCCTGTAGTCACATCTTATTGCATTATATTTCACGCGGTAAATACGGCAAAGGGCTGTCAAGACACAGTGAAATTTAGGACACAACGCGGGTAGCCCATTTTTCAACCCAGCTGGAAATTGTCCATGTGAAAAAAAAAAAAAAAAAGGAAAATGGGACGGTGTAGATTTATGCGCACGGCGAAGTGCACATGATGGACACTAAGTAGCAACGTTTCCGGATTACAATTTATTGACTCAATGTTTTATTACCAGCTGCCTCGTGTATAAACATGCAGTAAACACGGTGGAAACACATTTGTCGTCAGAGCCAGCCAGGCAGAATAATAAAAACACCTCTCTGTTACCCTTTTCTATGAAGATTTAGGACTCAGCTCCGACGACAAGGACACCTGCCCTTGAGGAAGCACAAGGGATTCACTTCTTCTGTCTTTGTTCAGGAAGTTGCCCACCAGCTGTTTTATATCAGCTGACAGGTTTAGCAGGAGCAAATCATGTGACATTATTCTGCACATGTGACCTAGACCTTTCCTTTTGGGCTCATGTGACCACATTGCAAGCCACACTAGTGTTCCCCGCCAGCACCAAGTTTTTGGCGCTTTTATTTGTTAGATGCAGTCTGTGGTTGTGGATTGTGTTACCAGATACCCCATAATCTCCTTTCAAACAACATTCTGGCATATTAGCAGACACAATGTTAGATTGTCTTTGAAAGAGAGAAGGAGACAAAGAGTAAGCTTAGGAAAATAGAAGTAGGCTGATTCTCTGGCAGTTTGGCTGACACAGTCTTCCATGGAGAAGACGGTATTGTTGGAGGGGGGTTCACTTTACGGTCAGGATGGAAAAAACCCTCACAAAAACATTCAGACGGTCTACTGTGTAATCACTCTATAGTATTCCCTTAATTCGCCTTTAGTCCCTATCTGCTCTATGGTATTGGGCTTGTGAGGCATGTGATCTGGTGGAATTCAGAAAACCCAAAACACTGAAGAAATAATGATTTCTAAACTCTCACTGAATGGTGGAAAGTTATTCTTTAATAGGAGCCAAGAGGCAAGCATCCCCATAATGAGGCACCTGATCTGACGAGAAGAGCGCTAGAAAGCTCAGGTGTGTCTCTGTGGGAGCCTGGTTGGGAGTTTGAAGGGTTAGAGGCGCCGCGTCGAATACATCCTTGTAAAATGTGAAATGTCTGTGAAGATTATAGATGGATGAATTTCCGTGGTCTGAGAAACATTACCAAACATTTTTGCGTAAATGCCAAATCCTTCGTCTCGTTTTTGCCCTTTCTGACTGCGGCTGAACGGGAAAAAAAGTTAATTATAAGTAATATATGGCCATTGCTATGACATGGCTGGGGACATCGCTCACTCCGTTAAATGTCCCCTAAAAACGGCCTTCATATTTCAAAGAGAAAAATAATTGGATCAATGTTTTCACTTTCTCTAACTCAACCACTGTCGATCCATTTGCCATCCCATCATTAAACTGGGTAATGAGTACATGAAAATAGAGCTTTGTGGTGGAAAGTGAACCGTCTATGTAATGCAACAGCATACGCATGCACGGTAATGCAGTAATGGTTCAGAATTTTCCAAGATTAGACTATTAACAAATCATGAGCTTCTTCCCCTTTATGCCTTATGCATACCTCTTCAGTCGTTAACTCGCTGCACCCAAATTCATGTCGAGGCTCATACAGTTATGGAAATACCACTTTATGAATTCCACATAACTAATAAGTAAAGGAGTCCCCACTAAAACCAGGAGCTGAGAAGAAATTACGCATTATTTTCAATATTGAAAGTCACATCTTTCCTCCAGCACCTCACTGCGTACTTTCATGCTTGTCTCTTCAAGTCTTTTTTTGCATATATGTGATTTGGTGATTTTTTGCCATGCTAGCACCTTGTTGTCAGAATGCAACTTCAGAGGTTGGCAGATGAATGAGGTTGCCCTGGCTGTAAGCTGCATCTCGCCTGACTAGCTAATCCTTTGTGTGGAACTGGGTTTTATCAGACCAGGACTCAATCTCAGGGAGCCTGCTAGCTCACTGGCTAGATTGATATTCTGCCACCGGTGTATCGGTGCAGCGTTTAAGCATATGGCAGGAAACCAGGAATAGTTCTGACCTAGTTGGGACTTCTGCACTTTGCTATCACCTTTCTATCTCACTCCAGATGCTACTTCCCTTTGCAGTGGGCACTGGAGGCAGGCCTTCCAACCGTCTTTCACCCGTTAATCTTGCTGTCACCTCCAACAGCCACTCGTTTCTCAAAGACAGTATTTAAGGACTTGGGATGTTTGCTTACTCCATTATTGAAACACTGTGTTCCCATTAAACCTGGTGTGATCGAGGGCGTGATGCTTGCTCCACCACATATCAAGATGGATGTTGTTTTTCTTTGTTTTGTGGTAGATCATTGAAACCACATTAATGCTGATCCGTTGATACCGTTGCTTCAGTGGAAAGCTTCATCCATAAATCATTGGTTGTTTGCAAAACTGAATGCATATACTGAATGTTTATAAATATAGATTTTTACATACGCATATTTGATTGTCTTAATTCCAACTTCCATCACTCCATCGATATCCTAGTAAAAGCTAACTCTGTTAAAGGTCTCTTAAAAGCAGGTGAACAGTGAGTCTGCCATGTCCACTGCTGCGTGATATTACATTCAACCCTGTGGCCCTAATTCTGCACTTGGTGATTTATTTGGATGTAGATCGATGGATCCCAGCTGTAGTTCTGCCTATTGATTGGTCAGGCCAGGGGTTCTAAGAGCTTTGACAAACAGATATAAGTGGAAATATCCATGCAGGCCACATTGAGGGGCTGTCCATTTTTATACTCGAAGGTCAGACAATCGATGGTGGGTATTAAAACAAGCAGCACAAGGTGATGCTTTGACAGATCGATGCTTTAACAATTCCTCTCGCAACGCCAGCGGCTGCATGTTCTGACCTTTTCACTTCAACTCTAAATCTTCTGCTTGGTACGCTCACTATATTTATATTGTTCGCTCCTAAGCATTCAATCAATCTCATCTGAGCTTTTGAATGAACAAATCAGTCCCTGAACATTGAAACGAGATGTTCCAGTATTTATAAATCAATATTCCAACAAAATATTGTTGCTAAATTAACAATTTATCAAAAAGCTATGTAGCTGTTACTTTTCTTTAAAATAATATTTCATACAGTTACAAAAAAAAATGACAAATTGGCTTTGCAGCGGTTTAAGGAACTTAGCTATATCGGTGATCAGCACAATGGACTTGCTCTTTAGGACTTGTTACGGGTATTCAACGTGTTTCAAAACCACGGACAGGTCTTTAGGACTTGTCACCGGTGTTCAACGTGTTTCAGAACCACGGACAGGTCTTTAGGACTTGTCACCGGTGTTCAACGTGTTTCAGAACCACGGACAGGTCTTTAGGACTTGTCACCGGTATTCAACGTGTTTCAGAGCCACCGACAGGTCTTTAGGACTTGCTCACCGGTATTCAACGTGTTTCAGAACCACCGACAGGTCTTTAGGACTTGCTCACCGGTATTCAACGTGTTTCAGAACCACCGACAGGTCTTTAGGACTTGTCATCGGTATTCAAAATGTTTTAGAAGCACGGACAGGTCTTTAGCACTTGCTCACCGGTTTTCAACGTTTTATCGGAACCACGGACAGCTCTTTAGACCATGCTTACCGGTCTTCTATGTGTTTCGGAACCAAGGACAGCTCCTTAGAACATGCTTATTGGTCTTCAATGTGTTTCATAACCGTGGACAGCTCCTTAGATTTTACCGGTATTCCAACCCAGTCTCACGGAAATACGTGACACTGTCACGTCATTTAATCTATTAATTCGTGATCTGGGGCACGTAATTTTAATTTTTTCGTGCCAAAAGCACAAATTTTGAACAATATGACAGCTTTTGGCCACCCATTTCTACTTTCACCTTTAATTCTGAGAAATTGTGACAATTCACAGATATATTTAATGCAGGTGCGCTGCTCTGTAAGCAAACCACGACGGAAAAAAGGTAGCTGCTTCATCTCTTCTTTTTATAATGAGTTCAAAATTTGCGTTTTTTTCGCACAAAAAAACTGAAATAACGTGTGCCAGATCACGAATGAATAGATTAAATGACATGACGTGACAGTGTCACGTATTTTCGCGAGACTGGGTTGGGTATTCACCATGGACAGCTATTCACTGTATTTCAGCACCCCAGAAATGATAGCCACCAGGCTCACATGGGAGCAATGCCACTCTCCTCATAGCACGATTGCTCACTTTTCTAATTTCCACTTAATTACATGAACCCACTCCAACTGGTTCCTTGCTTTACACAGCCCAGCCCCAGTGGCCTTGCAACTGTCTGAGAAAAGTCTGAAACTCTGGCCTTGGGCTTTTTTATAGAACACCATTGCAAATATGATTGCAATTTCATCCCCCTGGGCATAGTTTGCAAAATGAATATGCACAGGGAAATTTGATAAAAAATGTCACAATGGACAGTCCAAGAGATAGGCACCCGGTGTCATTTTTTTTCCATTTTTTCGTACAATGTGCTTGCTTGCAGCCATATGAGTCACCAAGTCCACATGTACTACAGATGGCTGCAATATCAGGCAGTTGTACCTCCTGATGCTGTTCTCTTGCTTGTCGAGCGCAGTGTCCTGATCCGTGTCTGTCTGTCCACAACAGCAATATATCAAAGGCAAACAAGTTTGTCAAACATACTCGCCGTTGACTTTTTGATCAGCGTGACATCGCTTCTCTCAGCCTCAGCAGATGAATGCTGCCCAGGGTTATGGCGGCCAACCGACGACCTGCTGGAGTTGTTGGTTGTTCTTGTTCCTTGCGTTTCTAATAAGGGATTCTAATGACCCGTAGTCTCTTAGGTTGCCCATGTGTTGTGTGAGCAGCTCAGGTCAGAAGGCTGTGTGAAGAGGGCCGGTGGTGAAGCTCAGGTGTGTTGACTGGCTGAGCCATAGGGGCGTTTGCTTCTGCCTCCTCCTCTGCTGTAAGTAAGATGAATAAATAAAAGATGAATCAATAAGAAAAGGCAGTTTCTCTGCCTTCGGGCAATGATCTGCAGCTCCAGAGGGTTTTTCCAGCACTGCAAAGACTCATTTGTTTTATTAACTGGCGCGGCAGATACCCCATTGAAATGCATTGTCGCCACCCCGCATCTCTCTCATTAAACACTCCCTGTCCTCCCTCTGCCCTCCTGTTCTCAGCCATGCTGTCCACCTCCTCCCTACCTCTATTCTCCTCCTCCACCTCCTCCACCTCCTCCTCCTCCTCCTCCCCCTCCACCTCCTCCTCCTCCCCCTCCATCTCCTCCTCCTCCTCCCCTCCTCCTCCTCCTCCTCCTCCTCCTCCTCCTCCTCCTCCTCCTCTTCCTCTTCCTCTACCATCATCATTTCTTCTTCAACCTCACACTAAACTTTAACTATCACTATATTTTGCGCTTTTAAGCATAGAACAAATCTCCTCTGAACGTTTAACGGAAACATACCCGAAACAATGACACAAGATTTTGTAGTTTTTATATGGATGCTATCAAAATTATGAAAAAAAAAAAACGAATTATGACGATTAACAAACCTTTGCAATTCCGTTTGTAGACTTTAAGGTCTGCTATCTCTCACCTCTCCCTCCAACCTCACCTCTCCCTTAACCCCCACCTCCCTCTACTCCACCCTGCTTCACCCCTCCTCATCGCCCCCCCCCCCTCTTTACTCGATTCTCCTCCTCTTCCATCTTCTCCATATCCCCTGCCTCCTCTTCCTCACCTCTCTCTAACCTCTCCCTCACCTCCATATCCTCCTTGTCACCCCTGCTATACCCGGCTTACCTGCTCCTCACCTCTGTCTTTTCCACCTCCTTATTCTCTCCCTCATCTCACCCTGCACCACGTCCTCACACCCTCCTCTCCCCATTCACCCCTCTCCCTCCCATCCAGCTTACTGCCAACCCCTCAACCACAGCACATCCTCTATATAGCTCCTTTATCTCCAGCATCACCCCTCGCTTAGCCTTCCTGCTAATTAATTCCCTTGCAGAGTAGCTCTTCATTAGCCCCGTGCGCTCCTGAGAACAAAAAGTACACTGCTGTGCAAGCATGTTTTTATTTGGGCAACAGCATCGGTTTTCCTCATCACTTCCTTTTTTCTTGTTTTCCTTGCATGTCTTGAACATTGTTTACAGAATCATCTTCATATGTGGTCATGTTTAGACTGTCACACGGCTGATTGATTCTCGGTTTGTGGTTATGAATGATAGAAGCTGCCCTATCCAATATTATCAACGGATAAAGAACTATATAACATTGAATCTATAATACAAAGGGCAAATAACTCTAGGAATGGCTTTCGTGTGAAAAAATCTAAATGAAACCCTTTTGTCTTTAATCGTTTACTCACGTAATGTAAGTTACTATGTAAGGTTGCTCTCTAGAAAAGGATTAGTCTGAATTTTTAACTGTTCTTCACCTTCCCTACCATCAACGGTGTGTGCTATCTTTACCCTAAATCCTCCATATCATCCTTATCCTCACCATTAGAACAACCAAAATCTTCATGAGCTGTCATCACCTCAGCTTAAAATATCATGAACATCCCAGTGATGTGTTATCAATCATGAAACACCACGACCACGTACCAAGTTCATTTAACCAACGTCTTGTTCTACGTCAGGCTCAGCATGCCACAGCTTTCTTATAGGATTCACTGAGACATGCGACCCGTCATGAGGAATGTATTCATGGATATGTGTTGCATGGAACACACCAGAGCAATGTCCAAGGTCACTGAAAGCCTGCACGCAAATACAAACATGTGGGCGTACACATGCACACACACACATAAACACACACACACACATAAACACACACACACACACACACACACACACACACACACACACACACACACACACACACACACACACACACACACACACACACACACACACATACACACGCACACACAAGGAGTTCTACATTGAATACTTCACTCCCGAACCCTCTCTGTTGTTGCTTCAGCGGCGCCACCAAGCCCTGGCAGTCCATCCCTCCCACCCTCCTCCGCCTTCTCCTTGGCTCCTGGTTGAGCTTCGTGTTGAGTTAAACATCCTCCTCCTCCTCCTCCTCTTCCTCCTCCTCCTCTTCCTCCTCCTCCTCCTCCCCTCCTCCTCCTCCTCCTCCTCCTACAACAGTAGGACGACCTGTTTTACCGGACCTTACCTAGCCACCCCTCCTCCACACCCACAACCTCACATTCTCTGCTCCTCTGCTACAGGACAGTTCAATTCAATTCAATTCAATTTTATTTGTATAGCCCTTAATCACCATTACAGTCTCAAAGGGCTTAACAGGCCAATATTTATGACACCCCCCTTTACCCAAACCCCCGCACGGGCAAGAAAAAACTCCCTTGAAATTAGCAAGGAAGAAATCTTGAGAAGAAACGCATAGCAGGGGATCCCTTCTTCCAGGGATGGTCAGGAGTGCAATGGGTGCCATAATTGACTACAGGTAAATACATGCACATCATATTGAAATGGTGATGGAGTTCCTGGCCGGTTGTCCATGAGGAGAGTCCAGGCATCCAGTCCAGTCACCGCAACACACTAGAACAAACAGAATGGTGAATTAGAACGGAAAAGTACATAGTGGGAATGTATACTGCAATAACAAAAGCACAAGCAAACAGAGAGTAGTCTTCACCTTCCACATCTGTTTTCACACTCCTATGATCCAAATGCAAGATTGTAGAGGTGCGTTTTGAGCTTTCCTTTGAATAGCTCCACAGAGTCAGCTTCCCTGATGACTGAGGGCAGCCTATTCCATAGGAAGGGGGCTCGAAAGGCAAACGCTCTCTGTCCAGCTGATTTCTTTTTAACCTTTGGCAGTGAAAGCAAGCCAGCTCCCGAAGACCGGAGAGTCCGAGAAGGACTATAAGGAATGATCAGGTCCTTCAGGTAGGATGGAGATAATCCATGCAAGGCTTTATAGGTCAGCAGTAGCCAACCTTAAAGTCTGATCTGAAAGTTATTGGTAGCCAGTGCAGAGAAGCGAGAATAGGTGTGATATGATCAAACTTTCTTCGTTCTGGTCAGCAGTCTAGCTGCAGCATTCTGTACAAGCTGTAGACTTTTTGTGGTAGAGTTCGGTAATCCTGAGAACAGTGCATTGCAATAATCCAGTCTTGACGAAACAAATGCATGAATCAGTGTCTCTGCGTCCACTGCAGATAACATTGGTCTGATTCTTGCAACGTTTCTCAGATGGAAAAAGGCAATTCTAGTTATACTTCTCACATGTTGGTCAAAGCACAGTTGAGGGTCAAACAGGACACCAAGATTTTTGACAGACGCACTCTGTGGGATGGCGAAGCCATCCAACCACAGTGAGATATCCTCAAACTCTCTCCGGTCCCGCTTCGAGCCGATAATTATCAGCTCTGTCTTCCCGGTGTTAAGCTGTAGGAAGTTTTGTGACATCCAGCCCTTCACCGCAGCCAGACAGGACTCAACCCTTCTGAATCTGGGCCCGAGTTCCCGGAATCTACAGGAATGAAGAGCTGGGTGTCGTCCGCATAGCAGGTGGAAAACTAATTCCGAAGCTGCGGAGATAACATCACCCAAAGGAAGCATGTAGATTGCAAAAAAGTAATGGAACCAAGGACTGGACCCTTGTGGTACACACCAAAAGCGTAATTTGCAATGCTTTGATTCTAAACCCTCATGAAAGCACAAATTGGGTTCTATCTGTGAGGTAGGATTGAAGCCAACCAAGAGCTGTACCCCCGAAACCAACATAGTGCTCAAGACGGTGAAGAAGAGTGCTGTGGTCGATCGTATCAAACGCAGCGCTTAGATCCAGCAGCACAAGCATTGAACTTGTATTTTTATCCAAGGCAAGAAGGATGTCATTTACAACTCTTGTAACAGCAGTTTCAGTTGAGTGGAAAATCCTGAACCCCGACTGGAAAGGTTCAAACAGATTGTGTTCCTCGTCAGATAATCGACGATTTGCTTTGCTACAAATCCTTTCCTGTACCTTGGACCAGGAAGGGTAGGTTTGATATAGGCCGATAGTTTTCTGACTAGTTCAGGATCTAGGCCAGGCTTTTTGAGTAGCGGTTTTATCACCGCAGCCTTGAAATCAAGAAGGAACAATTCCTGTTGAAAGCGAAAGGTTCATAAGAGAGAGAGGATTGCAGGCCCCGACTGTGGGAAGAAGCTCCTTAAGAACCTTGGAAGGGAGAGGATCCAACATACAAGTTGTTGGCTTCGATGCCTTTATCACCCTTTCAAGTTCCACCAGGGGAATTGCCTTGAACTCCAAGAGAGTTGCGTCAGAAATTCCCCATCCTACTAGGCAGGACCCCATCCTGCCCCCACAGGATGTATAGGACAAGGCCGCACGGCAAGGCATCAATATCCTCTCTAATTGAGTGAATCTTTTTCTCAAAGAAATCCATGAATTCACCTGCCACGATCGAGGAGCCTGTGGTCTGAATCTGTTTCTGAGTGAGACTCTTCACCGTGTCAAACAGAAACTTGGAATTGTTTCTATTCAGGTTGATGACACTGGAAAAGTAGGCATTCCTGGCAATAGTCAGCGCACTCTTATAGATGAGCAGACTGTTGTGCCATGCAAGATGAAAGACCTCAAGTTTAGTCGAGCGCCATTTGCGGTTCAAGGATCCTGCAGCTTCTTTTCAGAGTGCGCGTTTCTGCATTAAACCAGGGAGCTGGTTTTTTCAATGTTCGTTTTTTAATTACGAGCGGAGCAACTGAATCGATGGCAGCAGACAAAGGCAATGTTGAGGTCAACAGTAAGGGACTCCACAGAACCACTATAGTTACAAAGAGGTGCAAGTGAGCCAGGTAACTTATCTGCCATTGCTGTAATAGTTGCAGGTGTGATGTGGCGACAGCTGAAAGTAGCTTGCTGATCATCGCAGGGCAGGGATACCACCACCTGGAAAGTGAGCAGAAAAATGGTCTGATAAAGCTGAGGTGTAGGAGAAGAGACCAATAGCTGTGAAATATCTTACACCACGGGTCAGAACGAGATCCAGCGTGTTTCCACCGAGATGTGGGTTGGGTGCTGGACGAGCTGTTTGAAGCCCAAGCGTATCTATAAATAGACAGAAAAACCCTTGCGAGGGCATCAGATGGGTTATTCACATGAATGTTGAAAATCTCCAATTAGCAAAAATATTGTCTGAGTATGTAGCCAGATCAGCTGCAAACTCAGAAAACTCATCGATAAAGAGTGAATACGGTCCTGGGGGACGGTTATACTACAGCCAAAACGAAAGAATTTGGAACTCGTTTCTCTTCTCGGGGAGCTGAGGTGCAGAACGCAAGCACCTCAAAGGATCTGAATATATATATCTATTCCTTTGGCTTTAAATTAAGCTTAGAATTAGATAATCAGGGCTACTCCACCACCTTTCTTCTAGCTTCTCTGGATAATTGGGTGCTAAACGTAATTGGGTGGAGTAGCTTCATTTAGGGCTAGAAACTCATTCTGGTTTTTAACCAGGTTTCACAGAGGCCCAGTATGTCCATTTTATTTTCAATAATTAGATCATGGACCAAGAGCGATTATAGATGAAAGCGACCTTATGTTTCATGAAACCCTATTTTGAGCGCTTCCATTTTATTATTTTTCAGCGGGAGTCCGGGTTAACACTCAGCTCTGAGGCGGTCATAGGGAAGCCGCCGTTTCCGACGTACTGGTCGCGGGCCCTCGCCTGCGGGTTATACACCTCGAGACAGCGCGAGGCCGCACCACCGTACATATCGGTAAAGCCTGGTTTCCAGGGGGAGTCCGATTAACACTCAGATCTGAAAAGATTGGTGCGATAGATAGTGGGTTCAGCTAACACATCAGCTGTTCTAGACTCGGGCAACATAAACTATCATGTTGCTAGCAGGTTTACTAAGCTCCTGCAAACCAAACGTACTGTGGGCGGATGAGTCACGCCTGGCTAAGACCCTCTATCTATGTTTTTCGACATAATTGAGAGGCCGCCTAACCCAGTTAGGGTGTAGGCCGTCTTCATGAGCACGCCAGAGGGCGACCCCACAGGGAGGGCCAGTTATCAACAAAACCAAAAGCCCTGCTCAGAACTATATCGTGCCAGCCAGCGATTTAGAGACAATAGTCTACTATAACCGCTCGTCATTAACCCTTATCGGGTAGAGGGCCAGAAAAGAATTAATCGATGCCGACACACATCTTTTCTGGCGAAGTCACAAAGCCTAGGCTATGTTGCTTTTTGTGACCTCGGATTGTCTCGACCTAACATCGTTGGTACCGACATTGAACTATAATGTTGTCTAAACTAGTGTCGGTGTTTGGTGCATCGGATCTGACACCATCGGATTTAACACACAGTGGTCTGACCGCAAGTCAGCACCCTGAGTTTAGCTTCAATGTCGGAGGCCCTGGCCCGGGTCTAAGCAAATAACTTTCGCAGGCGAAAATGTAGTCTAACTCTACGTGTGACAGAGTCGCCTATGACTAGCGTTTTTATCCCCGAGAAAGACTTGCGAGGCAGGGTACTGACAGGAACCTGCCCGCGCAAGCGGTGCTGCCGACAGGATTGGCCTTGACGGAGTCACTGCTAATAATAGCATTAGCTCTCCGAGTCCGCCTGGCGGGTCTCTCTCGATTACTTTCTGGAATAACCGTTTTCTTTATGCTCCGTTACCCTTTCATCCTCCAATTGACATAACGTTTCTCTAACAGAGCTATCTTGTCCCAGAGAGACGCAGAGCAGACAAGAACAGCCGGAATCCATGCTTTACCGTGGTTGATATGCAAAATTAGATTACAAACCAAGATAGCAGCACGACGCTAAGCGTCCTGCTATCCAAACCAAGCCGGCTACCCGGCTACCCGGAAGTCGCGTCTGCTGCGTCACAGGGAAGCCTCGGGTCAATCTGTGGAGAGAGAGCACAGGTTACAGAGCACGTGTTCGTTCAAACATAGGAACACACGACAGTACCTTACATCCCCTCCTCCACACCCACCACCTCACACCAGAAGATCAGAGGAGCCTCTGATACAGGACTGTTCTCACTACTACCCTCGCCAGATCTCAGACATTGGGGCAGAGTTTCTCAAACAGTGGGGTCGTGGCCAGCAATTGGCTGTGCGCTTTGGATTGAGAAAAACAAAAAATAGTTATGTTGGATTGTTGACTTAAAACCATGCTTTCAAGTTTTGTTTATATGTGCGCCGGGATACTCATTGAGCCATCAGACTCGGATATTTCAGTCAACAATCACATCACTCTGGAAACTTGATTGAAACAGCC
>OLKM01000777.1:0-115000 GCA_900291075.1 Melanogrammus aeglefinus
TTAATGACTGATGCCCAACAAAACTCAAAGCTGTACCTGAGAGCACATGACTACAGCTACTCATTTCTCGGTATGTGCGTCTGCAGTGTGTGCACTTCCACTGTTAGGGCTAAAAAATGACGGCAAAAAGCTATAAGCCATGAGCTTTCAGAGGAAAGCACTGAACCTAGGTCAGCATGCCTGCTGTGAGTTAACACAGCAGGTTTTCTTTCGTTGAGAATTGATGAGAAATTAGTATTTGAGACTTTAGTTCCTCCTCAGAACCATTGATGTTTGAGAGTAACAAACGCGAATTAAAAAATAATTGAAGAAAATAAAAAAAGCGTTCCTGTGTCATCTTATCATTGCACACCACATGTGACTTTAAAAAGGAGAAATTCTTCTTTTAAACGTCTTCTGGAATAACATTTCAAGAACTGTGCTGTGACTGCCTCAATCATACTTAGGAAAACAGGAAATTAAGATGTCCCCGTTTATCTGCATCATCATTTCATCCAGGGTGAATTTAGCCTACAGAAAAATTGTTAAAGGGCAACTTCTACTTTAAAAAAATTGAAAATAAAATAAAAATGTCTAAATTGAGAACTCTAATTGCTCTCTTTAACCATTGTGAACAAAGGGAACTAAATCTTTTTGATTGTCTTGTATATTGATTACAGTTGACCTTCAGGTTAGATTGTCATTAACAATACATCTAATAAGCTCTAGTAGAAGGGTCTTGGTCATCTCTGGAAAGATCAGCTCGGCTAAAAATGAAACGACCACAATGCAAGGTCTTCCTGTGGTCATTTAATTATCTACTGCTGTGTCCTCACACTATGCAAAGACATAAATGACATGTTGTCATGAACATGATTTATGCACATGCGAACATTGTCAGTGGCTGGGGGGGGGGGGGGGGGAAATGTTTCATGGCAACGATGCACCTTCGAATGGGTTTGAAAAGCTCTCCAGCAAAAATTACTTTGTAATTGGAACAATTCCAAACCATATCCATTATATGATTTGAGAGAATCTCCTTCACACATCGTTGTAACTATTGACACAGAAAAGCTCTGTGTGCTCGGGCGATTCTCTACACGTAAACAAGATTGCTACTTATGGGACCACAATGTAGTTGCATTTCGCACTTGATCGCCGAGATGTAATTGCTTCTTAGATGCACAAAGCTGTATCCTCCTAAAAGTCCTTTGATCAGGACTGGGTTCTCTTTTAAGTGCTTGCGGGCATCATGATATTATATTATATGCTAAATTTTAATGTTCCGGTTATTGATGATTGGATTCCTTCAATGGCATAAAGAATAGATCACTAGGTAGAGCCAGAATTTCTTCTTTTAATGTGAGGACGACTTCAGTAGGAATTACAAATGCTATATATATATACAAACTTCGAAAAGTGAATGAAGAAATATTCTGTACAGTTTCAAATCCCTATTCACTTTTTAGTCTTCTCTGCAATGTTCTGTTTCCTCTGATGAGTTAAATAAAAATTCAGCAAGTCTGAAAAGTCTGCAACACAAGAGTGATCTTATGGTTCACCCAGGACAAAGATCCAATCATCATCACATCAAATTCAAGCTGCAACTTTCTTAAGCGCCCTCACCACCAACACTTGATATAAGAGGTGTGCAATCACATGGTCATGTAATTGTTCTGTTTACCAGCGAATTCCAGTCTATATCACAGGTTTCCATGATGCAGTATAACCTAGCTATCGGAATGGAAGTTCTTGAGAGCGGTTCTCGAGAGTGTCTGTTTACGCACTCGATGCATTAGACAACGCTGTAGGATGACTAACAAGGCGTGAATGGGCACTCTGGTGCCATAAAAAGTGTGGTTAGAGTAGTGTCAATGACCAATTGTGTTTGGTATGGAGACAATGTTTGAAGATGACAGGATTGAACCCCACAAACCATATGGATCCTATTTTACAAAGACGATGTGATATGAAACTTTACTGTTGTTTTTTATTATATTCAAGTCATAGTTCCAGAGAGTTGGTATATAATGTATATATTCTATTATCTGATAACTTTCATAAAATTTAAACTGTAGATTGATAGTATAAACTATTTTGAATGTGAACAGATGGTTTTGTTGTAGATAGTAATAAATTGTAGCTTATACAGGATTGCTGTTTCTCCTGTTGGTTATCTCTAATACACATACCCCATTCATTCAACGAGAGGAATTTAATAAATTATGAATGTGAGATAATAACTTCACCTAATTATTATTACATCTAATTGTTGAATTATACATCATATATAAAAAAACATTACTCTCCAACTTCAAAGGATAACATTTTTGTTTATTTACGTTGTGAGTGTGTACACCTGGGTGCCATATTACTTTACATTGCTTTTCAGAAAAATTAATTAACAATGCCTTCACTTCATACTTTGTGTGTTCTTTTAGCCACTCCTCTTCCCACTATCCTCCTCTCATCCGCCTGCCAGCCCGTGAAAACTACCTAAAGGTGTATGGTTAATGAAATAGTGCAATCACAGTGTCTCTCCGGCTCTCTCCTCTCATGCCGTGTCTCTCACCTGTGCAGTCTCTCTCTCTCTCACTGCAACAGAATCAGGGCAACACACTGGAGACGGCTTAGTGCTTTCTGCTCTATCTCATCCTTCTTTTATATACTCGGCCCAAAGAGTCCCTTGGCAGTTGTGCGTGCAACTTGTGCATTTATGTAGGACAATGCTTAAGGGCTATGCGGTGCAGCTGCAAACACTTTATGAGGTGCTGAATACTGCAGACAAAACATCCATAAACTGCTTATGGATTGAAAATATTGTCGCTATATTAAAACAACTGCCTCATTTGCTGCACCTATGTTTTCACTACTTCCTGGTGAACAATCACACGTTGACATGTTTGTATGTTTTTCTGTTTGCTGCATTAGTGTCTTGGCATTTACATCTTTGATTGATATCCGCTCGAAAAATAATGTAAATATTAAAATATCAGTGTAAAAAAGGTAAGCGGGTTTTTGTCCTTGGAATGTGAAAAAATACCTTTTGTGTGTGTATGCAGTTCACATGTTTTCTGTTTTTGTGCCTGTGTGTGTGTGTTCAGATTTCAGTGCTAGAGTTTCTCCAGATCAGAATCAATTACTGTATTTGTGTTGGCTCGGCTATGTTATTTCAATTAAAGCCCAGGCTTACTGAAGTAAAACTGCATTCTATTAACTTTATCTTAATTAATTATCACAGTCGTTGTAACCTTGGGAGACCAGTACAGCCTCATAGCGGTGACATTTTAATGATATAGGTTTAACCAGAATTAGCATATGATGAAAATTGATATTTCTTTAGGTTCAAGTAAATAAATACGCTGATAATTAAATGGAATTTCTTAAAGCAGCCTTACTGACAGAGGTTTTGTGTATTCACTCTTTGTATTTTTTATAAAATTAATACGCATTCATATTAGATTTTCTTTTGAACATTTTATCCAACCGTGGTGACATGCTTTTGAAAAGTCATTTACGGAAAATAAAGACAGATCATTTTCACTAGAATTAAGGTGAAATAAAAAGGCAGGTATTGAACCTATAGCATCAGACCCCAGCAGGGCCAAGTACTATCTGCCTGGCTGATGGAGGGGCGGTGAACCTATGACCTTATGCTGTGTCAGGTCTTCCATTTCAACTGTTCACTTCCTTAACCTCTCAGGGTCACAAACATCAGCAGGCTTGCAATATAAACATTTCACCACATCCATTTAGCCCCATAATGTATCTTTGCACTCTCTACGGTATAGTGTATAGGTATTCATATTTCATATGACTATGAACTGTTATGTGCTATATGATTCCATTGGTATGTATACAGACAGAGAGGATGTTGTTTAGTACTATGTGTTTAATTTGGTTATTTGGTTAAAATTGTCAGGAGTATTTATGCTCTGTCACAAAACATCTTAATTTCTTGACTTTGTAGGCTACTTTTATTTAGATTGCCTGCATTATTTTTTAAAGCGTGAACACTTTTGCCGGAAGTCTACATCATACATTATTTATCACAATGCTAGATTTTCATTTTTCTGCTACTCATACTAATATCCTGCACCTGAGTAAGCAGGCTGTCTGTCAGAACACATCTGGGCAGATAGACCAGCCTCACATATGCCTCATTTCATACGCCATTTCCATTCTCTTACCCATCAGTTCTATACCTCTGGTTGAATATGATTCAATTAAAAACCATTATCTGGTGGCATGCTTGGGGAGTTTTGCTTACCTAAGCTGTCTCAAAAGGCTCAACCTGTAATCTGGAGCAAAGAGGCAATTAATCAGCGGGAATCTGCATTATATAGAACAAACTGGGAGTGAGGACAGATTTAATAATTGTTTTTTAATTAAATGGAGTTAGTTGAAGTGCTGTAAGGGATTCATTCATTAAGCCTTGCAATGTATGGGTTTCTGACAGTGATAGGGGTTTCGTCCTGGAGTGTTTCAACAAGGTCTACATTTCTATGGAGGGTGTGTGTTCACATTTCTTTACAGGTTATAAAGTTATATTATTATTTTGTTACTAGCGTTCAAGTTGTGTTACCGTGTAGCAAAGTAGATGTCTAGTAGCTTACTTTAAGTAAGGAACTTAACGTAGTCCTCCTAACCACTTAATGCCTAATGTTAGTCCATTAATAAAAACAGTGTATGAGAATGCCAAGCAAATGTGGATAACATTTAAAAACTGAATTACATAGAAAGCTGTTTGTAATTATTGTATATTATTTATATTATTATACGACATCCCATTTAAGTGACTCAACCTTATTTCCCACCATACTAAATGGATACCTTATCAGCATCACAAAGTTTACCTTCATGTGGTAGTTTTCTAACATATAGATTCAAATTTTGTTTTTTGATTAAAAAACATACTTGGTCGGGAATTCAAGATTGAACATGTATCTGGTAAAGCTAAGACCTTGAGTATTTTGTATGATAGTTTCAGAATTTCAAAATAACTACATTGATACATTTCCACTTTATAGGATTTAAATTTAAAATAAAAGTTTCCTGCTGGCAGAGCTCTACCTAGGCTCCTCCGGAGAACTCACCATCTGAACTCTCACCGGATAACATTTAATCATGTATGAAAAATTATGTATGAAAAACTCCTGCAGCACTGTCCACTGAAGTGTAAAAATAATTTTCTCAGTGGGGATATGCAGCTGTGACCGTTTCAACTTGCAGCTCCTAGCCATTGCCAAATAAAAGTTTTTAGTTTGGTGTGTTTTTTTTTATCATTTTCTTCTCCACGTTGTCATGACATGAGTACACAGAGAGCCACGTCATTCTGAAACTTCATGGCAACAGGCACCGGGTCTGAGTTGGTTCATCTCTCTCCAGCTCTTTATGGCTGTTCCTGAACGCCTGAACACAACAGCTCCTCAGGCTCACCAGAGAATGCAAGGTCTGAAGCCTGTGGCGCCTGCATAATAGGCCAGAGCAAGGTGTTTACGAAACAAATTATCTCTAGAGGATCGTCTCCTTGTCTAAACAACTCAGGACCCAGCCTAATCGCGCTGACTTATTATCCACCGTTGAAAACATGCTAGATTTCACCGGCATATACGCTATTTCAAACTAGCTTCAGCTTGCAGGAGGGTAGTAAGATATGGGTCATCATATGTTGCGAGTATAATTGTGTTTTTTGTATTTTGCAATATTTCCATGCAGAGTAGATACTAAATACACATATTGTGTTTATTTAACAATTATAATCCTAAAATCCCAAACATAAACCAGCCTGAAAAATGTGGTTTAAGAAATGATGTTGATGTGTGCTCACTGAATAGCATTAGCTCTAAGATAACACACAGGCAGCCAGGCACGCAGAAACACACACAAACACACACACACACACACACACACACACACACACACACACACACACACACACACACACACACACACACACACACACACACACACAGGGGCGGACACACAGGGATTGAGCATGACAAGTCAGTAGAACCAACTGTCAGCTTTCTACTGCCAAGTATAATGTTTTGCTTCAGAAAAGCTCAAGCGAATTAGCCTAAGATACGCATTCATGTTGCTTGGTTGAAGTCCTGAAACAGGATTGTATAACACAGCCTAATTCACACATATATTGGAGCATTAAATACTTTATCCCAACTGAGCAGTGTCCTTCAACAGTGCCAGGGGATTTCAGTCCACTCTGAGAAAACTATTAGACAGCTGTCAGTTTGTGCTCTGGCTACTTGTGTCGTATGACCTCCCCTAGTGGATGACTCTCGCGCAGAGTCCACCTCTGCAGCTGTTTGGAATATTTATGCAGTTTCCAAGACAGAGTGAAGTCAAGCTTTACTTTTGTACTTTTAGCAAGTAATTAACCTTTGCGCAACATCTTTCAGTACACACAAACTCAATTGAACGGTCCACTGAATTTGACCCTAAGGTTTCTAGGGGAAGCAACTTAAAAAAGAAAAGGAAATGCTTTGATAAAAGTCTGTTTAATTACTTGAGTGGCCCGCTGTCTCAATGGTAATTTGATTGTCAACGGCCTCCCACGTTTAGACTTTTAAGGAATGAACAAAAAAACATGGGTGGTGGTGGGCCAGCCTCACTTCACACTTTGCCGCAATCAAGCTAATCGTGCATCCTTGCTGGCAGATCAGAGGGCAGTTGCAAGTGCCTATCAGCATGTCAACTGTTAAGTCAGCTCGTTGCTCATGAATGGAAAGCTGCAGCAGCCGCAGCAGGGTAGGGTGCGCATGGGGGTAAACCTCTCCTCCGAGGCACTCTCACTTCCATCCATTCTGTTTGACAATAAGTCAGGAGTTGAGAGATGAAGATAAATATATAAAATATTAAAATGAGTAAGTGAGTGAGTGGGTGCGTGCGTGCGTGCGTGTCGGTGAATGACTAATTTTGAATCATGTAACAAATGTATACCTACCTGATGAAATGTGCACAGCATCGAGTGAGGTTATGATGAACTGCAGTAAGGAGCACATTTCAGGAATTCTGCTTCTATTCCTTATTCATATTAAAATATAAGATGTTTACAAATCTGAAACAAAATGAAACTGTAATGTTATGGAACTGGTACTGGCACACACCCAGGGAGATGAGGAGAGAGACTAGAAGCTGTGGGAGAAAATCAAATATATCTGTCATCAAGAAGATTTAGCTATTGGCCTTGGGAGTGTGCAGTAGAGGTATTGCTTCCTTCTCCATCACCTTACAAATGCACCTGGCAAACCCAAAAGGTAAATGGAGCAGAATATATCCAGATAAGCGTTCAGTGATAAAGATAGATGCTAAACAGGGTCAAAGGGACTTGCTGTGTGTAAAGTCGAAGCATGTCGGTGATAAGAACGGTGACAGCAAAAGCTGTATGACTACATTGAAACTGCAGATTATTTGAACCTAAAGCAAGCAGGAAGCTAAGTAAGATTGGTAATACAATCAAGACAATAATTTAACTCCAGTCAGACAATATAGTCAAACAGGAGTTGATAGCATCAAGCGTGTTTATGAGAAAAGTTCATAGACCACGTTTTGATGATGGCTTGGCATATAGTATTGCTAATACTTAAAAAGTAGAAAGAGCAGCACTGCAGAGGACCTCTAGAATCGAATTTCAATAACTGTGCTCTACTTACGTTTAAATGCCTGCAATGGGCACCTATTGTGACGCATTGTGGTCAGCCTTTACCTCTGTTTTGCTGAAGACGGTTCAGATAACGGCAGTATTCTGTATTCCTGCCCATCCTTAAAATATGAAAATGAATCAACACAGATGTGAGAGACAAGACATTAATTGTTTGTCATTGGTTTAGAGGATCAATAATTGAGTAAACTCCCACCCCTCTATCTCTCTCACGCTCTCTTTCCATCTCCCTCCGGTATGCAGCTCTCATTTGGTTGATTCCTTGCCAGCTTTCTAGAAGTTAAAACGGCTGAGTGCAGAGCAGGGAGCCTCAGGGAGGAGGCTTCTCTTAGAGGATGTAATGAAGATGCTGGGGGAGGATGGGAAAGTCTACACAGCGCCACAGAATAAACAAGAAAATCCTAATTAGGGCAATTATGGAACAAGCCCAGACAATTATCAATCATCAGATATCCTATTTTCTCGAATCCAAGATTGAAAAAGTTGAGGTGATAATGGATAAGTAAATACAGAGTAAAATACACTACTTTTCAGTATTTTAAGTACTATGCAGGGATTTATATCAGGTACTAGAATCCTTTGAGTCCTGCAGCCTTATTCATAATGCTTGGTCTTGACGGTTCACACTCCATCTATATAAGATTATTAATAAATATGAAAAAAAGACCTGCTATTTAGGTTGCATATTAAGTAAGTTGATTGTATTACAAAATAGGTCCTACAAATAACCACAATTTGATTGCCTTGGCTAGCCAAAAAAGTGACATGTAAACCGTTCACTATTCTCTATTTTTTTTTTCAAAACCACTTTATCATAAACTGTACGGAAGATAAGATCCTCATTTAAATCATCTCTATTTTGAAAGTCTTAAAAAGCTCTATAGTCCTTTGTTATCCTTGAGCAGCTGTTTTTTTTTTAATATGGTTTAGAAAGAAAAAAGCAGACCATTCATTCAAAACATGTAAGATAATAACTGCTTTTACAGCCATCCCACAAAAGTGGGTGCATTTATAAAAAAGTGTTCTGGCCTTATCTTCAGTTATCAGTTGTCTGCCACAATGTGTTTTGGGGGACCCACGCTTTCAAGCGTCTCTGATCCTATTTAATTTGCCAAGAGGAATATGCGCTGATAGGACATAAACAGATTCAGAACGCTCTAAGGCTATCCTCATGATAGCAGTTCACAACGCCCCAGCATTTTGAAATAGCCGTGAACGAAGAACATATTCATGTAATCATCCGGCTCAAATTCCTGAAGCACCAAAGCTTTTTATGATGATAGAAGGTTTCAATTCTCCTACACACCTCATTATTTGGTGTCGCACCATCTTAGCTGGTCTCATTGTTTCGCCTTGTAAGGAAATACAAGGAAACACACACACACACACACACACACACACACACACACACACACACACACACACACACACACACACACACACACACACACACACACACACACACACACACACACACACACATCATATACTGTACAGAGCTGGCTCTCACAGCTGCCATTTTTTACCATTCACTACACCGACATATAGTGCCATAAAATAGGAGATGAATACAACTCAGAGTGAGAGAAAGAACAGTTTGCCTAAGTAGTGATAACGATACGGTTAAGGTTGAGGAGTAATAGAATCTATCAGAAAAAGAGAAGAAGAAAGACAGAAATCTCAGATCTACAGAATCCTCAGTACTGGGTGAGAAACAAATGACTTAATTCAGCATCAACAGTACAGCCATAGCACTCCTCCACCTGACATATTCATCTCGGGGATATGTAAAACCCTGCAGAAGTGAGGAAAGTGTGTTAGCAGTAATGCTGTCTAGCCCAGTTTTATTTCTGTCCCCCAAGAGACTGGAATTTGTCACATCCTACGTGGGTGAATTTCTCTTGCAGGAAGGCTGTGCAGTTTCATTTTTGTGCCACACTGTATTCAAACCTGCAGTGTCCTGCAGCTGGCTGCCTTGGAATGGTTCCGAGATGGACTGGATGTCCCAGAACTCGAGGTTAACACAGGGCCAGTCAATGTATTTTGGTCTCATTACAATAGTCACCTGGAGAAAGAATAATAACAGACACAACTACATGGAATAGGACGTGGCATACCCCAGAACTACATTGAATGGGACTTGAAAGTGTCCTTGAAATCCCACAATTACATGATGCAAAAAACGAGAAGTCACCAAGCACGCCATAAGAAGGGTGATGTAAAAACGATTGCTTGATTACGAGATTATAATAACTGAAGGGATTTAGGCTTCCCCTTTGAATGATGCAGCTATTCAATGTGCAGCATGTTAAATCAAGTAAAGAAGCGTTTGGAAAATGTTCACTGACCTTGAGTTCATTCTGGCTTGATTTCATCGCACACCGGATTTGAAATTTTCTGACTGACCGATTGTGTTGCTACATTATTCTTTATGAAAATATTTGTGGTGCATGTATGTACGTGCCAGGTTTTGGGGACAATCTCATTTTAAAGAGCAAGCTCACCAGCTTTAAACCTATCTCACTTTGGCTCCAGCAAAAGAAAAAAAAGGTATACAACTTGGCATAGTACAACCAAAAGGTATAAGCCTGTAAAAGCCATGCACTGTAAAAGCCATGCAGATTTTTTAAAGGGAACCCAAAAAAGGGTTAGGCTGTGATTTAAAGGAATCGCTCAGTGCTCCCAGCTGTACTTTGTTTGCATACATACAAACACACAGACAAATCATAGCCCCCTTCCTTTCCAAAGTCATGCGTTTCCAAAGCACTGCAAGGTTTGAGTGCCCGTGGAACGGCCACCATATTGATGCAGATGTTAAGCCTCATTCCTCTTTCTGCTCAAGCTCCATAACGGGACCAAAAAAAGAAAAAAAGGAATCAGCAGTATCCACACTTGGACTTAAACAATACAACACTCCCAAATACTGCATTGGTCGAGCATGTGTTTGTTTACGTCAACAGTTGCTGTTGAGCAGGGGAAACATTTGAGAAGGTGATTGAGTAGGGAGGCCTCTCGTGCAGGTCATTACAGCAGTCAGAGACTAACAAACGACACTCACTGTCATCTCTAAAAGGTCACGACAAGATGGAGCTGCCGGAAGCCGCATTAAAGATGCAGCGTGGGACGCGTGGCCCATAAAAGATTTTGAAGAGGGTATTTTTCTGTTGTTCTTTGACGGGGTTTGATTGCACGCCGGTAGACTTTGAATGGGGAGATAATAAACGTAAGGCTCGGTGCACATTTGTCTTTGGAAAAACATTTAAATCAAAGTCATTAGAGGTCAGCAGGCAAGAAGGATTGCTACATTAACTTAAATAAGGGCGATCTGAATGATTCTAAAAATGAGCAAGGGGAGAAGTGTGACGATGGAAGGATATGTTTGAAAAACTTTGTTTACCAAATATGCACCTTGTATAAAAAATGCAGAACTAAACGCAGGCTGAAATTCGCAAATAAGACCACCACTGCTGATTGTTGGCCAAGGACATTGTGTCAAAGTATTTATTCGACAATTATAGCAATAATGCAGTGACATATTGAATATAATTTCATTAAATGTTACAATATTCTCCCGTATCACGAGTAGATAAATTGAATTTATGGTGTGCAGTCATCATTAATTGGGTTATGTGAATTTCATTTAATTTACCTTCTTTATCGCTACGGGGCCGCAGATGAATCAACAGTTTTGAAGCGTTCCAACTGTCAACAAACCGCAGTAGTGGATTTTCTTTTCTTTTTTTCAGATTCCCACAATGGTTTGTATTATTATTATTATTATTATTATTATTATTATTATTATCGTATTATAAGTGTCCATAATACAGCACAATAATATTGGGACAATATGTCGAAGGAGCACAGCATTGTGGCATTTAAAAAACATACTATGTTATTTCTGACCAAATTATTACATGTTGATAATCTAAAAGAGACAATGTAAAATGGGTTTGTAAAAAATGTTGCACATCTTACTTCTGTTTTGGAGTTTATCAATGTGGCAAAAAAATCATCAGGGGAAAGTGATTTGATTGGAGGATACCAAAGCTGGCTTCATATCAGGAGGAAGGAAACAATTGGTTGAAAGTTGAGACAACCAGTTTCTGCACGCTAAGCCCTGTACAGGAAATTACATAGTAACACACACACACACACACACACACACACACACACACACACACACACACACACACACACACACACACACACACACACACACACACACACACACACACACACACACACACACACACACGTTTTGGAAGAGACAGATTATAGAATGGTTGTGGAAGTAGGATAACAAGGAGTATCCCTGTTGTGGTGTCTTGACTCATATGATGATTAGAGTACCTGCAAATTCACCTAAATAGTTTGTTTAGGTCACGTTGCCTGCCGGAGAGGAAACCAAATCAAGTGGAGGGATTTGTTACGGATTTAAGGAAGGCTAAAGCAATAAAAAGATCCCAGAACTACAGAGAGTTTGATTCATGTATTTTTTTAAGAAAAAAAGCAGTTGTAACCACAGAAGAATAAATATGTAACCACAGAAGATGGGCATTGGACACGCCAGTTTTATACCGTTCCAGATTGTCTCAGCTTGCTTGGACTTTCAAATGCATCTTACAACTCTTAGTTTCACGGATGAGGAATTATCCAGAATTATATTTAGGTATTACATTTTTGCACATAATTATTCAGCCAAAAGAATAAAACATATTTTATGTGGTACAATTGGAGCACCTTTTGTACCACAGTAATATCAAAATTATTGCTGTTTTTAATAGCTTAACATAATTCCCTACAAGACACTGTCCAGTCTAGAAGAATATTCTTGCAAAAAAGTGCTTCTAAAATGCCTTTTGACCCTCCAATTCATTTTGGATAGATAACGTAGAGTGTTATATTTTATGTAAGATTAGATTAACCTGTTTTGATCAATTGATTATTGATAATTATCATTGAATCATCAAGGTTTTCTTGACCCATTATATTGTGGTCGGCCTTTTCTAAAAGTCTAATATGCTCATTGCCAATGTTTTCCAAGGTGGAATACAACAAACTGTAACTAACAATGTACAAATTTGGGATTATATTTTTTTCTCAGGGTAGTCCCTAAAGCGATCCAATGGGCTACTTGAGACCAATTTCAGTTTTAGGATCAGTGTAATTCGGACTAATTTTGCCATATTTAATTGAATGATACTAATATACCTACAGGATTAGCTATTCCAGGGTCTAGTAAATTGATGGCTGCTCACCTGTGATCAGAAGTTAATAGTTAAATTCATTGGTATCGACCTAACATCAATCCTGCACCTGCCTTACAGATAGGCAGCATATCCAGTGTTTAACAGCTGCTGGGAACAGATGCTCTACTGTGAAGATCCCAAGAAGATTTGCCGCATACTAACACATACCGAATTCATGGACGGATGTTTTGCGAAATACAAATACCCTAGAATCGGAACAAATATAGCTATAAATGCTTCAATTGTTTATTTTTATTTCTTTTCCCCCCTCAAAGAAAAAAAGGTCATTCAAATTGAACTGTCGCTCTTTTCTCGCATAAAAAGCAGTTTTAGATTCATAATGTGCATTGTCTTTCTGCCTGAGAGAGCATTATAACATTGTGAGAACCTGGGGGGACATTAAGCCTTCCTAGCATGACCGACGGGTAATAAATGATACAGGGGCACCAGTGATGAGGTATCATTGTATGTTCTGAACCAGAGACTTCCAACAGCAAATTAAATATGGAAACCATTTTCCTACAGTTGTAACAATTGGCGGGATGCTGTTATTCAGAAAGTGTCAAATGAAACCGACTAACACGGCACCATTGCCCTTACAGTTTTTATAATATGTATTATTTATGTGTCTTAGCAAATTGCTTAAACTTATTGCCACAGCACCCATAATATCAAATATCTAAATACCAGAATGGAGAGACTCATAGAACAAATACTAAAACAAAAACAACAGTTTTTAATATTTCTTCATTATATATAACGAGTGACCGTATTGGTGTGGGGTTGGAATTTGCAACTATTCCGTTTAAACAGCATGTGCATTTGGCAAACCAGCTTTGTTCCAAATCTTCATGTTCCAAATCTTCCTGCAGACATTGGGTGTATTTTTTAGAACCATATGGCAGGGCTTTAAACGCTGCGAAAACTGAGTGCCACTGGAGTCTCCCTCTTCACGTGTCACAAGAGAGGAGGTGTGTCTGCGCTAAATGCCAAAGTATAATGCTAGCTGGACGTGCTCAGGTGTGATTGTGATGATAGCAACACATCATGGTTCTTCAGCATTTGAGATAAATACCCAACAAACTGGCTCTGTTGTAACTGAAATAGGGACATACGGGCATACTAATCTCACAGTTACTTATTTGTACAACTGATCAAAATCCCCTCAGAAAAAGATTATAATCATACGAACAAATAAACAAACTGGAACCACATTTGTAGTACTTCCAAATCCTCCATCTTGGATGACCGGGATAGGAGCCGAACAGGAAATGCGGTTCCAATTGCAGTAACTGAAACACCTTTACACAGGAAACAATGAATTAATAGAGCAGATGACATTGAAAAGATCAGCTGCCCTTCATTGAAGAAATAAGCCAACAGTAAGGAGGAATTTACTTTGCATTATGTGCAGCAAGATACTATCATTTAAATGATGGCTATTTGAGCTGGCCTGTAATCAGCAAACACACACTGGCGTACATGCTCAGTCCCCTACTGGTAAGTTGCTGGCATTCGCCACTTTTATCTGTCATTGGGGAAAACTTGAAAGGGAAACACAAAGATATTTGATATTGCAACAAAAGAGGTTTTAACTGCATGAAGACACACCACAGAGTAATTGTTTCAGCCGTTCCTTATCGTTTTATGCTTTTCAAAAGTCTTCCATGAAGTCATCTTAAAAAAAAAAGAGAAACAAAGCAAAGTCACTCAATACTCGATTCCCAAGTTTATCTCTGGTTGCTTTGGCTGTAGGAGATCCAGAAAAATATGATGATTTTATTATATATATATATATATATATATATATATATATATATATATATATATAATATATATATATATATATATAATATATATATATAAAAAAATCATACTTATATGCCTCTGGGATAAAAAATGAAAATCAAGACTTTGAGTTCTAAAGGATATGATGGCGTGTAGTGAAATCAATCAACGGCATTATCTAGGTTGCTCTAAAAGATAGACCAGCTGTGTATTTCAGCAGGTTGATTGAGCTACTGATCTGACGATGGATTTCCCTTTCAGGATAAACAGACTGCTGCGCAATGCTGCATCTGTTCCACATTATGCTTCGAAACAAATGCTAGATATCCCATTTCAACAAACTGCCATGGCATTACGGGGGATTTATAGAACAACGTGGACTCGTGTTATTGTTTGTTGTACCAAGTGCTTCTTGGTCCAAAGCATCCATGAAAACCAGAGAGAACTGTCGATTTATTATTGTTTAATGGGATGGGAAATGTAGTCTTTGGAAAGTCTATTTCCAATCAAATAACGACATGGCTGATTTGAAACACAGTTTTTTTTCCACACACACACACACACACACACACACACACACACACACACACACACACACACACACACACACACACACACACACACACACACACACACACACACACACACACACAAAAACACAAATCTAAATTGCCTTTAATCTCTGGATAAAAAGTAGGGGCGGTGGGCTGTCACACAATTAAAAACTCCATCCACACACCTCACTTCACATGCATCACCGCAACAAGGCCTTTCCGCGTGTGACATCAACACAGTAAACTCATAATTGCTCACAGTTGCATGTGACTTTTCAGTTTGATCTCCATCAACCGTGGAATTTGGATCGAACAGAGGCGGCAGCCTCTCATTCGGTCCAAGAAAGAAGAGAGACAAGGATGTCTGTTATTAAACGGTGGATCGTCGTTCTTCACCCTTTCTTGTAATGAGTTAATTGCCGGGACATCCACGTTACATCTACAGTGTATTAGCGTGGTTCCCTATGGCAGTGCTCATGCTGCCAGGCCAATCTCTGACAGCAGCTGGTGGAGACGATGGCGGGGCATCGTGCTTTATTTTTGCACTGATGTTTCTTATGATAGTTCAGCCTTTAATTCACAACCTTAATGGTAGTGTCAAAATAAAAAGATAAAAAAAGAAAAGCTTTCATGTTTCACCTTGAAAGATGTTCCAGCGATAAACCTCCGAGGTAAACAAGTATAGCAGCTGTAACACAAAATGTGTATTTTTTATTACTCTGCTTAGATCAGGCCAATTTATTTTCCACAGCTTTTCTACTTAATACCTGAACGCATTTGGTATAGATTTAGTCATGAGCCCTAATCAATAGCGTCCTTTGAGATTTGTGCTAGCTAGTAATGCCCCAAACCAAAAAGGAAATCAAAAACATAGAGCTGGGCTGCGGCACTATTGTGATGAATTAGTAATATCACCTTAATTAAAAGCTACATAAATTACAATAGCTTAGGCTCCGGATATCGACGCAATAGTTTTTTTCGAGTGATCGTTACATTACAATGTCATGTAAGGTACTGTTTACCGTCTTCCGAGTGAAGGGCTTACTTACTTACTTAGACAATATTAAAATATAGTAATGGATTCCAAGCAATAAACTAAAGAGCTTGTGATCCCACACCTTCCTCCATCCTGTTCAACTCTGTATTTTCCCTTGTCTGTTCCTCCTCCACTCCCTTAAAGTCTGGCTGCTGCACTTCATGCACCCTACAAGCATTGGGGAATAAGAAATGCATCGTGTGAGGGGGAGACACCGCAGGTCACATCCCTTATTGCCCCGATGGCAGTGGCTCATAGACCGGGACAGACCTTTGTCATGTCCTTGGGTTGTGACATTTTCACATTCGGTTACCCCTCAGATTAACTGGAATGAGAGGGGTTTGCTGAGCGTTACACTTTATAAATACTTCCTCCCTTCCATTACTATTTCTCTCTGTTGAGCACACGGACAGCTGAGTAGAGTTGAGATGGCTTTATCCCTAGAGACCATAGATCATAGGCTCCAAATGTCTGCAAACTCTACTATTAATCTTTCATATGGGCCTCCTACACCATGGAAACCTACAGGGGGTTGCAGTCTAATCAATGAAGCACAGTCTGGTAGGTAAACAAGTAAGTGTGAAAAGTGTGAACAAGAGCATCCCAAATGGTCTTGTATTGCACCACCACATAGTCACAAATCCAAGTAATGATGTATTAACCAAGAACAGAATCCTATGCAACTAGACTGGTATTGGAAGCCACTTCGCATAGGTCTTCATTTAAAAACTAACGTTCTACTTTAAATATTTCAGTCAAATCAGCATTTGCAGCTGGGGTATTCAGGCATAGAGATTCTTAAGTTGCTAAGTGCTTTTGTTAACACAAGTTTAATGCAATTAAGTAAATACATTATTTACACTGCTTATGCTTGCATGTTTGCTGGCCTTAAGGCTATTTACATTGACAACGGGAATAGGTGCTAGTGTGATCTAAGGAAATATCAGAGGATAAGATAAAATAATGAACACTTTTACATTACCCTGCATCTAGATTAGCTTGTTGGGTTACCGGGTGTTGAAATAGAGATATGTTACAATGGCATACTCCTTACTGTTTAGCATCACAGCCCCCCAAAATAACCTACTGCCCGAGGATATAAGCTGTGCAGTGACAGTGAAAATGCAGAGAAAATACCCAGGCCTTGCGTCAAATACATACACACACCCACACGCTCAACTTGTATGGATGTATGGACAAACACATCATGCACACTTTTTAAAATATTGTGAGCATATGCTGCTGCTGCTATATACCTAGAGGGATAGGGTGACCAGATTTTCCTATTTTTCCGTGAATGATTTTTGAAAATAGATGAACAACTTTTGAAATTGCAAATGTTTTCGCTCGCTTTCGAGAAAGTTGGTAATTTGTCATGTGTCTATCTGATATGATGTCACATGGCCTCTCTTCACAGGGGTCTCTCCATCGACATCATACCATAAGCCTCTTGACCGACCGGCCATCAATACAAAATAGAGTGAATACCTTGAATAGAAGATGTACCTTCTTTTCTCATTTCTAGTCAAACTATAAACAAAAAAAGTACCAAAAGCACCTTGAATAGCCCGGTGGTTTACATCATAGTAAACCACCGGGCCAAATACTTTACTAGAATACATGACAATAGGCAGAGCGTTTTTCAAAAATCTGGTCCTCCATTTATCAGAGTCAGCAATTACACAAACAAGCGACCCATATCTGAAACAGAGAACAGAGATACAGAACATGATTCAATTAGGATGTTGAGTAGTTATTTTGTGAATAGTTCCATATTAGCCTGGTTTTACCTGCTGAGTTCTAAGCTGTTTTCAATGGACATGTGAAATAGAAAAACCACGGAACTATACACTTTCAAATGTATTGGTACCCCAAAAGATATGCAAAATAATGTGATGTGCGTGAAGATCTCCTTCTACAAACCACAAAACTTCAGTGATTCATTCACTTCAGTTATGCCTGGAAAAAGACAACATTTAATGTTTAAGTATGAATGTATGGATCTGAAATTGATCAGCCTTGATGTCTTTCAAAATAATATCAGACATAACAATGTAGAAAACAAAATCTCAGTAGGTTCTCTTTATGTAACATGGTTAAACAAATATTCAAGTCCTTGGACACCTTTCCATCATATGCAAAATAACCAGTTCTTGGAGTTTTGCATAGGAATAAAGTAGCCTACTCTTTCTTTAAAAGATATCCCGCTGAGATCCAGCAAATTATTGCAGTGCTAAAATAAGTGAGTCTAGCCTTTACAGACTAGACTGTTCACATCAAAAATACAGACAAGGGTTAATAATCGTAACGCAAGTCATGCAGGTACATTGGAACAATAAATGACTGTGTTTCATCGTTTGAAAAAAATGTTCCATTTATTTTTTTGATGGATTGTAAATTGCACTATGGAATGATACATATTTATATAAAGCCATATTCAATCATATATATATCCATAGTAGAGGTTTATACATTAAAACAGTAAGACAAAGATAATTGATTGAAACCTTAGCTTTTCATTCGACAGGCACTTATAACCCTCTCCTGGAACCGTCACCTTATCGTGGTGGAGAGGTTTGCGTGTCCCTGTGAACACACACTTGCCCTGAGGGCTGGAGTTGTCTGGAAGCCAGCTGTGTGCTCCTCCTGGCAGGGTCTCCCATGGCAGAGTGGTCTCAGGTGAGGGGCCAGACTAAGAATGGTTCACCCAAGACTCCATGAAAAAACGAAAAAGAAGGAGGAGAGACCCTGCCCGGAGGAAGGCCCGGGGCCCCCGTCTGGAGCCAGCCCCAGACGGAGGGCCCCGTTGGCGAGCGCCTGGTGGCCGGGTTTGCCACGGAGCCCGGTCGGGCACAGCCCGAAAAAGCTACGTGGCACCCCCCCCCTCTTCGTCCTGTGGGCCCACCACCTGCAGGAGGACCCACTGGGGTCGGGTGCGCTGCCACATGGGTGGCGGTGAAAGTCAGGGGTCCCGACGGACCAGACCTGAGCGGCAGAAGCTGGCTCTGGGGACGTGGAACGTCACCTCACTGTGGGGAAAGGAACCAGAGCTTGTGAGGGAGGTGGAGCGCTACCAGTTAGATCTGGTGGGGCTTACCTCTACGCACAGTCTCAGCTCTGGTACTGTACTCCTGGATAGGGGTTGGACTCTATTCTTCTCTGGAGTTGCCAGAGGCATGAGGCGCCGGGCGGGTGTGGGGATACTCATAAATCCCCGGCTGAGCGCCGCGGTGTTGGAGTTTACCCCGGTAGACGAGAGGGTCGCCTCCCTGCGCCTAAGGGTGGTGGGGGGGGAAAACTCTGACTGTTGTTTGTGCGTATGCACCGAACAGCAGTTCAGAGTACTCGGCCTTCTTGGAGACCCTGAATGGAGTCCTGTATGGGGCTCCAGTAGGGGACTCCGTAGTTCTACTGGGAGACTTCAACGCCCATGTGGGCAACGATGGAGACACCTGGAGAGGCGTGGTGGGGAGGAACGGCCTCCCTTGATCTAAACCCGAGTGGTCGTTTGTTACTGGACTTCTGTGCTAGAGTCATGGATTGGCCATAACAAACACAATGTTCGAACATAAGGGTGCTCATAAAGTTGTACATGGTACCAGAGTACCCTAGGCCGAAGATCGAATGATCGATTTTGTAATCGTGTCATCTGATCTGAGGCGGCATGTTTTGGACACTCGGGTGAAGAGAGGGGCTGAACTGTCAACCGACCACCATCTGGTGGTGAGTTGGATCAGGGAATGGGGGAAGATTCTGGACAGACCTGGTAAGCCCAAACGAGTAGTGCGGGTGAATTGGGAACGTCTGGAGGAGGCCCCTGTCCTAGGGATCTTCAACTCACACCTCCGGCGGAGTTTTTCTAGCATTCCTGTGGAGGTTGGGGGCATTGAGCCGGAGTGGGCGGGTGTTCAAAGCTTCCATTGCTGAAGCTGCGGCGGTGAGTTGTGGCCTCAGGGTCTTAGGTTCCTCAAGGGGCGGTAACCCTCGGACACCGTGGTGGACACCGGTGGTCAGGGAAGCCGTCCGACTGAAGAAGGAGGCCTTTCGGGATATGCTATCCCGGAGGACTCCTGACGCAGTTGAGGGTACCGACAGGCTCGAAGGGCTGCAGCCGCTGCCGTGTCGGAGGCTAAGCAGCGGGTGTGGGAGAAGTTCGGAGAGGCCATGGAGAAGGACTTTCGGTCGGCACCAAAGTGTTTCTGGAAGACCATCCGGCACCTCAGGAGGGGGAAACGGGGAACCATCCAAGCTGTGTACAGTAAGGATGGGACTCTGTTGACCTCAACTGAGGAGGTAGTCGGACGGTGGGAAGGAACACTTTGAGGAACTCCTGAATCCGACTAACATGCCCTCTATGATGGAGGAGCAGAGCTCGAGGTTGATGGTGGTTCATCGTCCAATTTCCCTGGTGGAGGTCACTGAGGTAGTTAAACAACTCCGCAGTGGCAAAGCCCCAAGGGATTGATGAGAATCCAGCCAGAAATGCTAAAAGCTCTGGGTGTTGAGGGGCTGTCATGGTTGACACGCCTATTCAAACATTGCATGGGAGTCGGGTACAGTGCCAAAGGAGTGGCAAACTGGGGTGGTGGTCCCCCTTGTTCAAAAAAGGGGGACCAGAGAGTGTGCTCCAATTACCGGGGTATCACACTTCTCAGCCTCCCTGGTAAAGTCTACTCCAAGGTGCTGGAAAGGAGGGTTCGGACGATCGTCGAACCTCAGATTGAAGAGGAACAATGCGGTTTTCGCCCCGGACGTGGAACTACGGACCAGCTCTTCACTCTCGCAAGGATCCTGGAGGGGGCCTGGGAGTATGCCCATCCGGTCTACATGTGTTTTGTGGATCTGGAGAAGGCATATGACCGGGTCCCCCGGGAGAAACTGTGGGAGGTGCTGCGGGGGTATGGGGTGGGGGGGGGTCTCTCCTCAGGGCCATCCAATCCTTGTACTCCCAAAGCGAGAGCTGTGTCCGGGTTCTCGGCAGCCAGTCAGTCTCGTTCCCGGTGGGTGTTGGCCTCCGCCAGGGCTGTGCTTGTCACCAATCCTGTTTGTGATATTCATGGACAGGATATCGAGGCGTAGTCGTGGTGGGGAGGGGTTGCAGTTCGGTGGTCTGAGGATCTCATCACTGCTCTTTGCAGATGATGTGGTCCTGATGGGCATCATCGGCCCTGTGACCTTCAAGCACTCACTGGATCGGATGGCGGCCGAGTGTGGAAGCGGCTGGGGATGAGGATCAGCACCTCTAAATCTGAGGCCATGACTCTTAGCAAGGAAACCGGTGGTTTGCCTAACTCCGGGTAGGAAATGAGTCCTTAGCCCAAGTGAAGGAGTTCAAAGTACCTGGGGGTCTTGTTCGCGAGTGAGGGGACGATGGAGCGTGAGATTGGCCGGAGAATCGGAGCAGCGGGAGCGGTATTGCGTTCGCTTCACCTCACCGTTGTGACGAAAAGAGAGCTGAGCCGCAAGGCAAAGCTCTCGATCTATCGGTCAATCTTCGTTCCTATCCTCACCTATGGTCATGAGGGATGGGTGATGACCGAAAGGACAAGATCACGGGTACAAGCGGCCGAGATGAGTTTTCTCAGGAGGGTGGCTGGCTTCTCCCTTAGGGATAGGGTGAGAAGTTCAGTCATCCGTGAGGAGCTCAGATTAGAGCCGCTGCTCCTTTGCTTAGAAAGGAGTCAGTTGAGGTGGTTCGGGCATCTGGTAAGGATGCCCACTGGGCGCCTCCCTTGGGAGGTGTTCCAGGCACGGCCAGTGGGAAGGAGACCTCGGAGAAGACCCAGGACTATGTGGAGAGATTATATCTCAACACTGGCCTGGGAACGCCTCGGGATCCCCCCGTCAGAGCTGGTCAATGTGGCTCGGGAAAGGGAAGTCTGGGGCCCCCTGCTTGAGCTGCTGCCCCCGCGACCCGACCCCGGATAAGCGGTTGAAGATGAGATGAGATGAGAGATGAGGCACTTATAACTGAAACTAATATCAGCAAGACAGAAGCGAAGAAGTAACCTTGAAAACCAGAAAATACCATTCAGGTCATATTATGCTTGATCGACAGCAATATAAAGATATTTCTTTGCTTTGATTCATTCTTTTCATTTATCCTATATATTAGGTCAACATGTTAAGATTGACACAGGCTTTAGGATGAACTAGCAACCCACTATAAAAGATCCACAATCGCCCCACAATCAGTCCTTTCATGACAGCACCATCAAGTTTATATTACCAACACCAAATGAAAAAAAAAGCAAAGAGAAGAGAAACAAGGCAACAAAATATACAAATACCTGGAGCACAAACCTAAAGAACAAAGGTAGAGTTGTAAATAACTAAGAGAGGTAATGCTTTGCCAGCTAACCTGCCAACTCTCTGAGACACGGATTCTATTCAATAGGCCGAACAAGAACACTCTTTCGCTCTCCCTGGGTTTACAATGCATCGCTCTTGTTCCCAATAAATCATGCTCTCACGCAGCAGTGTCAACTCCTCTGTGTTGCTATTTGCATTCTTCATACCAGTCTTACTAGATAACACTTGTCCTGAGCTGTCACTTGAGAAAAAAGATGATGACAAAAGCAACAAATTACTCGACGATAAGCCCTTCTTTTCCACATATCTGTAGGGATAAGCCATAATTGTTTATGATACTTTTGTAATTGGAATAATTGTTAATTGGAGCATTATGATACATTTTCCGCAAGACATTTACGCAGTTGAGCCTGAATAGTTTAAATCTTCTGATGTCATTATCAAAAAATAAAGCACTGACTATTTGCATTATTGCAGAACACATTCGTTAAATTGTGTATTTCAAAAAAACTTGAGTGCCGTTTAATGTTTTGAAAACACAATATAAATAATCATAAAAAACATTTGACCGCCACCACGTGATGGTGATTGTCGATGAGCCTAATGTATACCTAATGTATATGTTCAGACTAAGACGAGAAGTTCCCAAGATGGATTCCATTGTCATATTTAGAAAGAGCGAACATTATTGTGCCTTTCGCACGACTGAATTCCCAAGTGCACTGTGGTAGTGTAACATCAGCATTTACTTGCACACCATATATAAGCAATATAAATGTCACATTCACAATGCAGCCTGCTAGTTAGAATGAATTTGCATATCACAGCTAAATATAACCCATGTTTAATAAGAACAATATGTGGCAACTGCCAAATTGACATCTTTAAAGATGCTTTACTGAATCTTTGTATAATAAATAATAAAATGGTTTCTTATTACATTTTTCATTGATGATTAGACCTGCTTGAAGGATTCATAGTACATTATTTTAATGTTGCAATATGTTACGGTCAAAAGTATTTTCTCGTTCGTGCACAACATGTTTCTGATTGAGGTAAGATGAGTATAAACGCTCCGCTGTGTAGCACACGTCGTGCGGATCTGTGTATCAATACGGTTTTATTGAACAAAGATAATGGGATTACAGTCTCAGAACCACAGGGATCCTCCAAACACACAGACACAGCTTCTAGTTCATTATTTTTTCACCCTGGCATACAGTGCTCTTTTGGGCGAGGGAAATTGCCTAAATGGGGGTTTATAATTTGAAGTGTGGCGATTCACTTTTGTGAGCAAATGTGCTTTTGAACTGTTGGAGAGCCATTACAAAACATTATCTCTACATTTAAACAACCCCTTACCTCATTCCCTTACTGTCATCCTAACGAGTTCAGTGCAGTTGGACAATGGTCACGATCACCATGCAGCATCTAATTTAGCACAGAGACACCGACCTGTTTTACATCCCAGAGGCCACAATTAAGCATGACATAATTGGGCATACATCATACTATACAAAGCTAAAAATAGGTTTCGGGGTCTACAATGGCTTATAAGGCAGCTGGTACTGTCTGGAACTGTGTCCGACCTGCACTGTCCCAGGTCTCAAATGTGATGTTTGAGACAACTCCTCTCTCTCCCGAGAGAGAGCATGCTGCGCAGAATGTTTTGTGTCCTCCTCCTGTCTCTACATCGCGATAGTTCTCTTATATATCATCCTGACATTGACAAAATTGCTTTTGATTTTGATCTTGGAACTTCCCTTGTTTGATAGCGTGTTCATTGCTTGATTTAGTCACCTTCTCTTCTCATTTCTCAAGCCCGGCATCATTCTAAAAAAAATGCTGAAGAAGGGCTTTTGAAGTCTTAAAAAAGTTGTCCTTAAGAGGAGACAGGGGCTCGACAAGCTACCACCACGAACTCTCCTCTTTTCTTCTTCCTCTTTTGAATTCTTCAGGCTCCTCACATTGACACCGACCTGTTTAGAATGTGCTTTACACTGACGCAGGCGTGTCAGAGCTCTGATTAATTACATCTCAAACAGGCACCTCCTCAGGGGCTAGCAGACTGGACGGCAAAGGATGGGCTTGATTCAAGCTCTCGCAGCATTTTACCCATGATGCCAAGGGGAAGGTCAGTTCACTAGAGACAGGAGCGGCTGGAAGGGGGTAGGAGGGGGCTGGTTGAAGGGGTTGAAGGGTTGTCGTTAACACTGGATGATGGATGCAAACAGAGATTCAATCAGAGTGTCTTAAGGACCGGACAGCTTTGGTACGGGAGTGGAGACACACACACAAAAACATGTAAGCACGTGTCGGATTACTAACTGACATCCAGTGAAATAATGATGCAAGTACTATAATACTTTATGTTTTATGAAATCCTCTGACTAAAAGGTGTTAATATTTTATGTTCCATGTGGGCTGAGAAAAAGTTGAAATACAAATTTGAAATACAAAATTGTTTTACTTTTACTGCACACACACAGACACACACACACACAAAAAAACCACACACACACACAACCACAAAAACACACACACACAAACACAGAGATGCACACACACACAACACACACACACACACACACACACACACACACACACACACACACACACACACACACACACACACACACACACACACACACACACACACACACACACACACACACACACACACACACACACACACACACACACTACAGACCATACACACTACAATACAATAGAGAGGAACTTTTGAATAATCTGTAAGTCTATTCACGTTCAAGAACTCTGGTTTATTTGTTTCTTTGTTGGGTCAATTGAGTACATATGAGTTCATTGGCTTCATATTAGCAGTGAGCATGAGGCATACAGGGGGTGGGGTTGGGATAGAGGGAGCCTGACAGCTCAACAAAGGGATGTGCCTGCAAGCTGCGCTGTATCCTGAGCTGTAGTGAAAGACTCATGAGAAGACTGCGGTGGAGGGGGCACTGTGGGAGTCAGAGTGCTGCCTGCCATACTAGAAGATTCAACTGCAGGTCCTCAGTTAGCCCTGGCAGGGTGGGATTATGGGACTCAGGTAGTTCAGTATATACTATGGAATTATTAAGTAGGGGGGGAGCAGGGATTAATGCAGCAGCCGATTTTGGGTTGATGTGATTTGCTCTACTTTCCGCTTGAACTGAAGTTAATGCGTAAATTGATTTACAACTTTTAAGCAGTCAGTTTGAAAAGTATATAAATAACAAGGCTCAACTTGTACCATTGCGCTAATATTAGAATAGGTTGAATTTGTATTACCAAAATAGTTAGCAGGACATCCTAGAAATAATATATATACTATATATATATATATATATATATATATATATATATATATATATATATATATATATATATATATATATACACACACACACACATACATATACACACACATACACACAACTGAAACAATAGAAGGTATCCATTCATAAAAAGTGCATGCACAGATAAAAGCCAGTTTGTACTGCACATCCTGAAGAACTGAATTATTCAGTTCTTAATAAAAAAATAATAATAGTTCACCTTTGTCTTGTGAGTGTTTTTGGTTGCATAGGTCATGTGTGTAGAAAGAACCCTCTGAGCATTAACAAGCAGAAACTTGCATTGGTGGTCAGCAGGAATCACCTTGTTTGTATTCACTCTCCTTACTTTTACCCCCCCTCCAAAAAAAAGGAAAAGGTCAAAAAGCAAATACTAATAAGCCATTGCTGACATGCTCACGTTATATCATATGACAAATGTACTTATTGTAAGTCGCTTTGGATAAAAGCGTCTGCTAAATGCCCTAAATGTAAATGTATATCTGTATTCACCACTGAGAGGTGACCTGGGAACATTCTGTAACTTACACTACCTGTCACTACAGGTTAGATCAATTGTATTTGTTTGCCCCTTCTCACAGTTACAATCTCAAAATACGTTATTGCTCCACCTTACAGGACAAGATCGCAAGTCCTAAACCTAAGCCCTTGGATTGGCAAAACCATAAATGGAAAAAATAAATGAAAAGAAGAATGCTTGAGAAGGTAATTGAAAGAAATAGCCTACTGCTATCGCTACTATTTGCTATCGTTGGCTATATTTCGCTACCGCTATCACTGACTTTTGCTACCACTATCTTTTCGTATACCGCTATCTTTTTCTATATTTATCGCTACCATTTGCTATCTCTACCTTACACTTCTGTATTGCTACCTCTATTATGGTGTACAAGTTTACAGATGGGGGGAAGCTTACAATCATAAAATCCAAGCATAGATCAAGATACAGGATCGAGAAAGATATGAGTCTTAGAGTTCAGCAGTGTAGCGTTTGTTGTCCCTTGTGTTAACACTTGTGTACAATGAGTGTTGGTTTGTTGATTCTTCTCCTAGCTAGACAGACAGAAGGAAGAAGCTCTGCATGAATAGTAATTCCAAAATATCCAGCAGCTCATATATACAACAACATCTAACTAATGACTTCTGAGCTCCTTCAACCTAAGACTATTGATGTCTTGCTCAGGGCTAAGTCCTGCCTAACTTTAGTCAATACCATTTTGCCACCACTTTATTTATTTATTATTCATCTTATTTTACTGAGGCCATTCTCACTTTGGCTATGGCATTTCAATGTTTACTGAAGGATTCTGCTGAGTCAGTGAAAACAACTGAAAGCGGACCCTAAATTGTACTGATAGCATAATCAGATAGTCCCTTGAATGAGCTTTGGGAGTTAAATTGAGAACAATCTCCCACTCTTTTCAGATTGGAACAGGGTCTATTTTACGAGACGATGGTGCTTAAGAAATTTTCAATGTTTCTCCTGGCATGAGCAGTAGCAGTTCAGAAGACATTAAGTAGTAAGTTCTTGTGCTCTTTTTCGTTCACACTACTTCTTAGATAATGTGTTAACACTTTCTCAATATTGAAACATTCAATGCGATTAACAATATATATATAGTCCTGTCAGTTAAACGTGTTATTAACGACGTTAACGCAAACCAATTTTAACAACGGTAATTTTTTTATCGCACGATAAACACACTTTTCTTCTTTTTTTTCTTTGGCTCAAAGCAAAGCAGCAGTAGCCTGACTGCTATGTTCAAGGCAGTATGTTTGTATGTTCATCGTTTAATTGCACTATAGGCTTTTTTTTGTATCGTCCTGTTTTGATCAGTATATGCCAATGTTATCAATAAAAAAAAAATTGCACAAGGCAAGCCGATGCACTTCTCCATGTTGATAAGAGCATTAAAATGAGAAAAAATAATGAGACAAAGAAGTCAAGGGATATTTAACATAGAAAAAAAGTTGCGATTAATCCTGAGTTGACTATGACATTAATGCGATTATTAAATATTTTAATCGCTTCACAGCGCTTATATATATATATACATATATATATATATATATATATATATATATATAGCCACCAAGGCCAAGACATCGTAGGGGAATAATAAGAGTTGGGGAGCGAAAGATAGACATTGAGATAGCAGGCGCTTGTTCTGACTGGCCTTCTCCTTTGAATCCTTTAAGAATCAGCATACATATAAGAGAGATAATAATAAACCTATTATCATAAGCATATCAAACGGCCAAATTCCAATTTTCAGACTACAAAGAATGTGTCTGCCAAGGGCTAAATCTAAGCGGTTTACTAAATGTTTGCCCTGCAATCTTCTTTCTGGTTTATGAACCTGTCTTATCGGTGGATCAGAGCACCTGGAGCAACGGAAATTCTAATGACGCAGAAGAGTTTCTTGTGCACAATTAAGCCTCGATCAGCCCCCACCAGCAGATACAACTGTCAATTGTACCATGCACAGATAAATACACACACACACACACACACACACACACACACACACACACACACACACACACACACACACACACACACACACACACACACACACACACACACACTCACATATCCACCCATATGTAACCGCAAACACCAGCACACATCATTGCACAGAAAAACACACAAATACAAATACGTACACACACACACACACACACACACACACACACACACACACACACACACACACACACACACACACACACACACACACACACACACACACACACACACACACACACACACACACACACACTTGCAAGTACCCACATTCATATCTGTGCAAATACATCTGCAATTATCTATCATTCATTTCCCCAGGAATCCTCAGTGAAAGATAAATAAATGTAACCGTGAGCAATGGCAGTGCACGGATTCTGCGGCGCTTTTGAAATTCAAGACATGCTGCAATCCCCTTCCCCTACACTGTGCTTAAGGATTTTCAAACTGACCAATCCCCCGCGCCTCTGGAAAAAAAAAAGCGGAACGCAGGACCCTGAAGCGGAGTATGAGCCATGACTGAGGCCCCGGGGCCCCGGCGTGCCAGGGCAGCCCGGAGCCTATCGATCACACTCCTCGCTATAGCATGGAGGCCATGGCACTTTCACAAATGCTGTGGAAGGGAGATGGATACTTCCAATATGCTCTCTATTTCCTGATGAATTGATTTCTTGCAGCTATTTTTTTAATTTTCTTTCAACATTTTCTTTTTAGGGTTGGACAGTTGTTTTGTTTGTTAATGTGACATGATGGTACCATAGTAGGTAACAAACGCTATAATAACGTTAGTTGATGAAGGGGTAATCATTAACTAACAGATAACTAAGGATGTCCCAGTTTAATAACTATTTCTCTATGCCGTATCGTCTATCCATGTCTATCTGTAGATAGTCCACTAAAAATGGATATTCATGGTTGAAATGTTCATTCTGCAACTGACAGCCTTTTCTCTACCATTGCAGGCCCAATAGAATCACTGCACATTACACTGAATAGACGTTTTTTTTAATTTAGACGAGGACTTTTCATGTTTTTTAAATGTAAAAAAATATCTGTCTTTAAAGCGTTAACATTATTTGATAATTCATAATTTAAAAAATATGAATACACACATACTTCACTCTTTGAAGTAACATAATTCCATATTTAAAAGAAGGGGGACCCCCCTCCCAGGCACATACCCAAATGTAAACATCAAACGGACGGGAAAGAAATAAGCTAAAATTAGTTTTTTCGAGGGAATTACTTCATTTGAAAATACAGACAATAGAGAGAAGTGGGAGTTTCTTCTGAAGCTTTGAAACTCAAGGTCTTTAAAGTAATTGAAATGGCCCAAGTCCTATTTTCACAGTCACAGAAGAGGGGTATTAAAGTAACAGAAATCATTTCTTAAACTCTAGTCATTGACTGGTTTTGAGGTTTATGTCATGTAACAGTTTGACTATGTTGGCACATTAAATCTTTTGTATTCATGACATATTTTTCAGCGTCATTTGTTTATGTATTATAGAATATATTATATATATTATATCTTATTGAAACCACTACTCTTAGTGCTAAAACTGAGTTCAACATGGAGGGCCACTCTATCCCTTTTCCACCAACATAGAACAGCTTCTGTTCCAGACTTTTGATGAAAATTTAATGCCAGCTGGAACCAAAAAACAACAGGTTGAAAATCGTATGACCTTGCAGGTTGTGTGTTGGTTCACATCCTTACAGACATATTCTTTCAATCAGCTGATTGTTTAATAAACTCCCAAAATAAAATGTTAAATAGTGAGATACAATTTCAAAATTAAAATGGCTATAGGCAAGTGCTAAGACCGCAACCTATCAGTGAAGCAGTGAACAATGTAGCTGCAGATGCATTGTTAAAGTGTCAACTTATTTAACGCATCCTTCCCCATAGATTAGAGACTGACAGCCTTCTCTGTCTGATTATACATTTATACAGTATATATGCAAAATTGACCCTTGGGTCTTGCCATCCAAGTTGAACCCACAGAATAAGCCAGAATCAACTTCGACCCCCCCTCTGTGGAAAGGGGGTACAGAAACTACAGAGTCTGCATGCAGAGCACAACGTTCCAAAGCACAACATTTCAGCACATTTCTGCTGCAAAAAAATAATACTGAATTCCCATGAGTTTCGTGCAGCAGATGGTATAAATGCAGAGGCGTTTGGCTGCTGGCAGGGTTCCTCCAGTGGGGTCCAGTGAGTGTCTTGGTTCCCTGGTTAGCAGGAGCCTTGCCTTCTGCCTCAAAAGACTGCTTCACCTCTTGCTGCGTCCCCTTGCTGAGGATGGCCTGTACCTTTCTGCAGCCACTCGATGGGGGAGAATCAGACGCCAGCCGTCGTGTCGTGTCCTTGATTAGGGGGGTCCTAACGTAGACCAATTTTGGAATGTTGACTGAACAATATTTTAGTATTCCAATTATTTCTGTTGTTTCTGTATGAATCAACATTGTTTACATGCTATCCTTGTATCAAATCTTTTTTTAAGTACTGGCTGGAGCTCTTTGATTGACTGATTTTGTTGAGCAGTGTTTTAGGAAATGTTCCATTGTGTCATAGCTTAGCTTTGAATTTATCTGATTCTGAGATTACGTCTTGGTGCATGAACAGCACCATGTGTAGCAGCCCCCCAATTAACATAAAATGTGACCAAATGGGGCTTGATATCTTTTTTGATTGATTTTCATAAATTTTACATACAGGCATTTTATGTTAGGTGGCATTGACAGTGAGGAATTGAGGATGCTGGCTCTTTCAAGCATGGAAATATTAGCTCCATTTCTCTCTGGGAGTCACCTTCAGAGTGTATGGTTCTATCGGGTGACTTTATTATTAGACGCAAACACATCTTCAGAAGGTCCACTGGCCTGTTATCATTGTTAATACTCAAAGCATCTCATTCATAACACTAACAGAAAGATATATATTTTTATATTCTATAGAACTCAAAAGGAATACCTGCAACTTGATAAAGAAACAATGGCATTTTGCCAAAATAGATTTATTTGGGTGGATGTGGGCAAAATAAACAGTGTATGAACTACTGTTTATCAACAAAAACATATTCTTGGCATTGTTATTTGTCTTTGCTGCTCTTTTTGCAGTTCTATTTTTTTCTGTTTATTCTGAGCGTCTGTTATTCAATAAGTTATTAGTAGAAGTGAGGATTTAGTTGTTTTGCAGCAACAGTAGTATTATATTAGTTGAAGTTGAATAAGGTGGAGCAGTGGGACTAGTAATACCAATAGTATTGGACAAAAAAACAGAGGAAATCAAAAACTATGCAGCATTAGCCAAAGTCCATTTGTCTGAATTAGACCCCTGGTTGGGCTTACCTGAGAGAGCTGGAATGATCGGTATTTGCAGGAGTAATCCAAGATGAACCACTGAGGTCCGTTTCGCTGAGCGAAGGCAGAAAGCTTTACCACTGCCCCGGGTCGTCCTGCCCATTACTCATGAGCAGGACTCAATGGTAGGGTATAAATCAGCCCAGAGCCTTATCACACCTGCACTTTTTACATCAAACATATGAAATCAATATGTGATTTCTCAAACCTTACCAAAGCATGGTATGGCATGGTTTGGCAACAGCATCAGATTTAAAAAAAATAGCCTTCAAACTATCTGCAACAACAAGAATACAGGTACAAAATAAAACAAGAAACTAAACCCTTGGGTAGAAAGTCTTACATAAACAAAACTGTAATAAATTATGCACTTTTCATGAATAATTACGTTGAAGAAAAAACTGAAATTAAGGTGAGAGTGTATAGAGAAAACAACTAAAAATAATAATATAAAGGCGTATGAAATATTCATTGCTTTGGTCCGGCTAGGAATGCTGTGACTAATCTGGATAAACCTTATTTAACAATAAATGCACAGAATAATTTGCAATAAAGAACTGTTCATTGAAAAGAAGGACGGAATGAAAATAAATGACTATTAATCCTTAAGCAAGATTTCATTAGGCTAAAAAAAAGACCCCTTAATATTAGAGATAAGCAAAAAGGACATGGTGCCTGAATGAATCAAAATAGCCCACTACTAATTAGTGAAGAGTCAAATAAAAAGACCCCAAAGGTTTTTCGATGTATAACAAACTTCATAGAGTAATATATTTTGGGTTTAGTTCGTAGAAAAATATTGTATATCTTTCCGAGGTCATCTATCACAGAAAAATAATTAATGACAAAGAAAGATAAGAGTTTATATTTAATGTTGCAATGTGTGAATTTGTCCCTCCTAGTTAGAAGGTTTTTAATAGTGTGTAATAGTGTGACGTGCACTAGCGTAGCTCTTCGGACGGGTTGGCGTGATTGGGAGTGGTTTTGGAGTCCATATTAAGATAACAAAGAGAGAGGTACGGGAGATGTACGGACTGGCTAGTTGAATTGCAACACATTGTGGTTTTAACCAACGAAATACGAAACCAAAGTATTGCTTATCTCACACATCTTGGCTTAGCCACTTGTTAAGATAATATTTCCCATACCCTCCTCCATAAATCTTCCACTAAAAGTATTTGCCTTTATTTGTATGGTTTTCCCCACAAATTCAACACAATGGGGTGGTTCTTTGCTGACACAAGTCGATGACCACATGACAGCATGTTCAATTAACTTAAACAAACATCAAACAAATTGTGTTTTCATCATTTCAATTTATTCCTCTGTTACTTTGTGTTGCTTTCTATGAGACACATCCATGCAGAAGTGCTTCATCTTTTCTTTTCACAAAATACTTCAATAATAATTCAAAGTTGTCTGACCGTTTAACAATCACTCACCATTAAGAAGAGGCAGAGTAAGAAATTGCCACTTTCTCTGAAGAGGTGAAAGTGCTTGCCTTTTTTGTAAGTCTAAACAAAATCCTTAGAAACTTATATTTGATTATATCCCTTTTTCGTGGAAACATATTTGAATTGCCACATTCAAGTAATTACATATTCGACATGTTTGTCTTGCTTGCTGGTATTTGTTATTTGATATTCACAGTCTATTGCTATTGCTGTTTTAAAGTATTTCTTTGCATGTGAGTGTTTCCGTGTCTCTCATTGTGTGAACACTTAAACAAAACCCAAACAAATGTCCAGTAAGCCATGGAGCCTTAATCATTCAGTAAAACTAATTTGCCAAGTCACTTTCTATTGAATTGTCCAGCTACAGAACTTTGAAAAACACTCACAAATAATCAAAAACGCATGACTCATGAGTGACGGATGGGGCAATGATTTGCTTCAGGTTGTAGAAAACACTCCTGCTCAAAGTCCTGGAGTTCGCCTCTCCACCTCATCCCTGTGTCTAAATGATTATGTCAAGTAGATACTAAGTACTTGTGTGAGAGTCCTAGCTGTTCGAGAGCTTGTAGGTTTATAGGTCTCTCCTGCCTCGTGTCCTCAGAAAGTAAAGCTGTTGCCTTTGTGCAACTAAGTGTCTGTGTGTCTGTGTGCGTCTGCGTGCGTGCGTTTGTATCTGTGCTTATGTGCACATGTCTGTGTGTTTATGGGCATGCCTCCGTGTGTGTGTGTGTGTGTGTGTGTGTGTGTGTGTGTGTGTGTGTGTGTGTGTGTGTGTGTGTGTGTGTGTGTGTGTGTGTGTGTGTGTGTGTGTGTGTGTGTGTGTGTGTGTGTGTGTGTCTCATATAAGTCCATGTGTAGATTGCTTACCAAGACATTGTTGCGTTAAGAGGGCACCCCTGTGGCCTGTACTGATGGACTGGCCAATCTCCCCACAGGTTACCTCTGTGATAAACTGGGCTCAGTGTACCAGCACTCTGAAATGTGACTCAGCGAAGATGGATTCAGAGTCCCCAGAGACGCAGACGCCTTATAAAACATCCAGAAATATCAAAGAAAGTAAATCCATGGCCTGAGTTTTGAATTAATTTACTTTCACATCAACGCAATTAATGACTGTGTTTGTATTCTATTTGCTGTGTGGTCACAGGTGATAGCAAAGTGAAACATTCCTCCATCCACTCATTCTGATTTATGGATGTCTGTCCAGGTCCTTTCATAACTCATACTAATGCGCTGCAGCGACAGTGTAGAATTGGAGAGATATGCTTAGGATGATAAATTGTCAATAACTTGTTTTATTATTTACTTAACTAGCTGTGTTTTCGAAAGTTGAAAGCTTTTCCTATTGAATTTAAAGAATATTTTTTTGAAGGCACATATACTCTAACTACACATTTATAAATAGTTTGAACGCGCTATTGATGAAGATTATTTGCCCTCCACGGGTTTGCATTCAAAATCTAATTTTATGAAGGTCAGATAGATTCATTTCTAGTGAAGGCGCCCTTTATATGAAGAATAGTCGATGCAGTGGTGACATTTCAATGCTCTTGCGTAGTGATAACATATGATTTGAAATCAATCATTCGTCAAGTTGATATTGTCAAATTTGCATTGGATTGATTCATTTGGAGAAGCCGCAACTTACCTCTACTAAAACCTATTTTCAGCTTTACTTGACTTTATTGCATCAACTTTTGGCTGAGGTTCTTACCAGATGTTGTGCTATTGCCCTACAGCACAATTACGATTTCCAGCGGGCGCAGACCAAAATATCCCTGGACACAATTGGAAAGGCCTACAACCAATCCTAGCAACGACACGGGTGGCACAGTAGCGAGCGACGGAAATATGAGATCTTTCTTCTCATGCTTTAATCACAGTGGTTTGTTCTTCTTTTAGTGAAAATACATGATAGGCCATTCTACATCTGCGGCAGCCATCTTTGTCTTTGAAAATGCCACTACGGCACTCTTCTGCATTGTCATAATATTCATCCCGCCTCTTATTAGATAAACGCTTGTGATTAGTCTGTCTATTCTAAAACATTACATTTATTTCAGGCCGAAATTAAATCCTCTGATCCTGTATTTAAGCTTTATTCACTCTAACCAAGGAGTATCCACCTTGATTATTTCAGACGCACCACAATCTCCAAGGAGTTATATTTTATTTGGTAGTTTTATTATTAAGTTATTAAAGTCCTTGCAGTTGTGGAGATATACTATACTCTATTTACTTTGAGTATGTTATTTAAAAAAAACAAATAGCTTACAATAATGTACCCATTTGGTTGACTTTTCCATTCTTTTTTCCAAACCATGAATACCATTGGAGTCTTTTTTTTCTCTCTTATTACATAGTCTGTCAAAGTGACAGACGCTGGAATACAGACAAAGATTGGGAAAAGAACATGCAAGATATGTCATGGCAAATCATCTTATCTTAGTACCGGCGCAATGTTTAACCAAACCATTTTTTCTATTTGGACAGAAGATGGTTTATATATCGTCTTTATCAGTGAACCGACATTTTAACCCTTTGACAGTGATTCATTTTTATGACATTTGTTATTTTAGTCATTGTTTTTGTTTTTTTATATATAGTATCATATTTATGATTTCACTCAATAAAAAGTCTACATTTAAATGGGATAAATATTGTACATTATTAGAGAAAGAACATTCAATTTGGAAAGACAGAATAATGCTGGGGCCATTCAAATGAAATAGGATTCTGGGGGATTATGTGGAAAATAAAGAAGGAATAAAATGCATTATGGGCAGATTAGAGTAAACCCCATAATCTGTTTGTCCTTAATGAGTTTTGGACAGTTAAGGCTTTTCTATTTGTCCACATTTATCTCTTGACCGAATCAGGTAAGGTGACAGATTTCTCTGATGCTGCATCTCTGGGACCACTTAGCCACACCAACAGATCTACCCTCCCCCTCCCGATTATTATGGTGATCATTTTTTGCATTATGCAGCATTCTGTGTACAGCATGCTGTTGTATACGTTAAATCCTATTGGATGATACCACACACCTTTCGAAACAATGCAAACTACTAATTTTGAATTTGCCCATGCACAGCTTGATCTCAAGTGTCATACTATATTGTTTATTAATTTTTGTTGTTACTTTTTTTTGTCTTTCCCTTGAGAAATTAAAATGTCCTCATCTACATAAGAACCAAATAGCGGTATTATTTTTCATTGCCGTTAAGAAAATTCAATAAAATAACTTGATAGCTGACAGGAAGTAATTAATTTGATTGCTTTTCATTTTAAAAGCTTAGACTATGGTCGAAGACTACAAAATAGGCTTGTCCCCTGAAATCCACATTGTCTGCCTACTCAGCACTGTAAGTGAGGATAGGAGCAGGCATCACTTAATGTAGCAAAGCAAAGTAAAGTAAAGTAGGAGGGAGGCCGCACTTTGCATAAATACACTTTTATCTTTGCACTAATGCGTTTCGGCGCGTGTCTTCTTCAGTGTGCAACAATGCAAAAGCGTAACCAGTCTTAAATATCCACACCCATTAACACACCCATCGACAACAACCAATGGCATTTAAATGCTATCCAGACCAATAGTGTCAATAATGTGAGAGTCCTTTGATGAGAATATTTACATACATGCATACATACAAATGAACATACAGCATATAAATTACATTTATAAGAAACAACCTCGGGACAAATCTTCATTCATCCCATTCGGGATACAGGTTTTTCAATTGAAAATATCAGTGGCCCCTCAGCGCCTCTCGCTGTAGGAGGCGGTTCTTGCAGTCCCCCCCTCTTTGAGGACGATTGACCAACTCTAAGTGTGTCGTACCTACTCAGCACGACACACAAGCAAGTAACGGGTTGGCCTGGCTTGGGTCAGGGGGTGTCATAAATGTTTGGCCTGTAAACCCCTATGAGACTTTAATGGTGATTAATGGCTATAGGAATTGATTAAGTCACTGATCAATTAAATAGGTTTGGGAATATGCACATGTTTTTACAATACTAATGAAAGAATTGTATGTAAAATAAAAAGGACTACTGTTGCACCATGCTCAGATGGCAAGGTACCAAAGTATTTAGGCTTTTATCCAAAGCCACCTACAACCATTCATACACACTGACAAGTGTAGTCAACCATGTAAGGTTAGGGTTGAGCGTTATAGCCAGGGTCACCTCTAATCTCAGCTAGGATGAGCCGGGGATTGAATTTGCAACTTTTCGGTCACAAGTCAACCCACATTACCTCTCTCCTGATCTACTACCACCCCATGACATCAGGCCTGTGTATGTGGACACATGTATTCCCTTTTGATGCATACACGAATAATGCAATCAAACAAAGGCAGACAAATAGCTGCTGAAATGGAGAAAATTAGAAAAGAAAATGCCTTGTTAAGGAATAATGAGCAGTTAAGTGAGCACTAATAACATGAGAATAGCAAACAGCTTGTGCTGTTTGTGAAATCCATTGATTAGAAAACCTCTGTCATTAGGATGCATGTGTTATGAATACGATTTTAATTAAAATGTTTTCATTTGGAGGAAAACACAGCATTTAGATCAATCTTTAATTAACAATACATTTGTGTCACACTTCTTTCTCTTCAATAGTTTAATCCAGTACAGTTTTTACAGTCCTTATTTACTTAATTACTTCCATAGTTACAGTTAGGATTTTGCTTCACTGGCCATCATTTCATCTGTTGATTGTGCCACCAATGCGGCAATGCCCATGAAAGAAAAACAAATTCTTGCAAAGTATATGCTTTTGTTATGTAAATGGATCATAATATATACTTATACTACCCTGCCAAAAGAGATTGCAATACATTGTTGATTTCCGAAATCGGAAAGTTAAATGTGATGCCAAAGCAGCTTATACAGCAAACACATATTGTCCAATCTGTTTTTCAATCTTGAAAAGAAGTTCACATTAGTGTTTATATGGCATCGTATCTCCTCGCCCACTCTTAACTGAAGCTGGAATGTACAAGCGTTTGTTTTACAAGACTATCATAGATGCCCGCTCGATGTGGGTTCAACATGGGTATCCTGAAGCAATGATCATGATCATGTACAGCAGATCATGCCGTAGCCTCCCACCCAGAGCAGTCCGGTTCTCGCCGTTTAGTTTCTTTCGTCCGCAGAGCAAGTCTGCTGCATCCTCTGATTATTCATCTTCCAAGCATGTATTGTATTCATGTTAACAGTTCACAAACATGAACAAACTAGCACGCAAATCAAAGAGTATAGCCAGAATGCGTTTTCCCATTGCCAAAGCCATACAATGCATTTAATAAATCTACAGTTGGTCAACAGCGATCGGCTAGTGCAGTAGAGATTGTCTCGCAGGGTTGTTTACTTTTTAGTCATATTGTTTGCTAAACAAGCAATACTGTGTGGGGAAAAAAACATATTTTTGGTTTCAGCATTATGACTGCATGTCATCCATACGAAACACACTGTATAAAACAGCACAACCATTGTCCTAAAAGTGAACCTTTAATGTCTTTAACTGTGGGCTGTGAGATATACCCATTTATATTCACTGTGGCTCTATGCCTATCTATGAGTCCCAGTTAAGCTGGGAAAATATGTAGTAAAAACAAGGCAATGTTTTTCACAAAGGGATACAATTTCAATCAGAAGAAAAATAACATTTGGATAATGTGAGAGGGCGGTCACAGAAAGTGATATAGCTCTACGGAGGAGGCATAATACACAATGGGTTTGATGACGCAACATGTAGCGTGTATCATGTAGACAACAATACTCGGTTTGGTAGGAAACCATTAGCCATTGGTTGCTCATCAGCAGTTTCACAGGGTCAAGAGGATGCAGGCCCATTGCTAAAAGGCGGCATGCACTTAAAAACCGGGTGTAGGAGAGCACAGTGTGTTCTCTTGCCTCCCGTTCCTGCTCCAAGCAGACATTCAAATGTCAGAACAACACAGGTGTTGTTTTTTAGTGAATGTATTCCCGGGGGAAAAATTTTAGGAAGCCTGGGATTGACCTTGGCATGAGTTCAACAGAGGAAAAGTGAAGTGAAGAAGAGAAGTTCATATGGGGTGGATGAGGGAGACAGAATGGAAGATGGAGACATAATGATAGACAGAGAGATAGCAGATAAAGGGAGGGAGAGAAATCGAATGAAAAGGTTTATACTCATTCTAGTCATATTGACTAACAACCACATACCGGTACCTTTATCCTTTATTCCATTTTTACTAGTCTTAGTTTATGATCATTCAGCACTCAGATGTATACATAATTCACCTAGTGAATGTCACTTAGGTTTCCTTTATTGCTTTCGGCCAGCCTCAACTATTGAACATACTGTAAATTGTGCCTGTGTTAATGAATTATAGATGGGGATCTATTATGCAAATGATATATAGGGCATACTAAATCTACCTCTTTACTTCCACCACATGTTATATACTGCATTTCCATCAGTATATAATGAACAAAGAAGAAGCACATGGATCATATTTAAAAATAAATATATTTTAAGTTGATTTGATTTGTTAACACCATGGCAGAAATATAATTATACAAAAACTAAACAGACTGGCCGCGCCTGCCAGGAATGGCCATTTCAATTGAAGTCACTTTTCTTTTGCCATAGAATTCTAAATGTATCCTAAATAAAAAAATATATATAATGAATCTGAAACATTCCGTCTCATGTGAAGATTAATGCAGAGATAGGAGGATGGCAAAATGACTCATTTAAATAACCTTGCTTAAAATAGGGGAGAGCTTCATTAATCTTCATGTCATTCCCAAGGATAAATGGAAGAAGTAATTAGAGCTAATAGAAATTTTATTCCTCCACCCTAGTTTGTAGGATTACTATTCACTATCTCTCCGTAATGGTATCTAGACTGTATAGAAATAGGCCATTGTACCGCCTGCTGAATGATAGAATGGGGTTCTTGAAGATTTTCCTTTTAAGATTTTGGCCCTAAATTTGAAACTTCATCCTACTTTGACGTTAACAGTGAGCTATAATTAAAACAGACGGCACAGAGCGTAGAGGCTTTAACTGTTACTACAGCAGATTTAAGGGGACACATTTGTGAAATGTTGAAGAGCCCATTGAACACAAGCTCCTCTCTGTCTGGCGTGTGTGTATGTGTGTTTGGTGTGTGTGCGCGTGTGCATGTGTATCGTTTTGATACCTTTCCATATGGCACTGCCTTATTTCAATGGATTTTGTTCATTTACATTTTTACTAAACCAAATTACGTTCTGAAACCATTAGCACAGATTCCTTACTGACAAAATGTAAGAATCGTCACTTCCATACAGATTTAACTGTACAATATCATGTATTAAAAATGTACAGTATTGATTAACCATTGTACGCTTAAACCAGTTAAAAGAGACTTGCTTTGTGGAACATGAAACAACCAAATTCCTCAAATACCAGCTCCCCCACACTTATGACACAACACCCTGCTTTGATTTACATGGGTTTAAATAGCATGTGAACTTGCTATGCACTGGGGATGCAGGAATGATAGTGGGCTGTGGGCCATTACATTTCCAAAGAGCCGGTGACTCCCTTCGTACCAGAGCTTCACTGTGAGCGCCCCAAAGGCCATCCATCACCAAGATAGAAATGATCTACAAGGGGTCCATGGGACCTCAAAGATTCCTGCTAGTGATGTATTAACTAGAAAACATCCTTCCTCGAACCTCCACAGCCATCCCTCCGGCACAGTGAATAGGTTTACTCCATGCAATCTCACAATGCCCAATTGTAATTTTAGTAAAACAATGGGTGTGTGACTATAGAAAATGATTGAAAGTAAATGTGTATTTTTATGATACGAATTGAAAAGCATCTGTCTGATAAAAAGCTATGTCAGACTTTTGCAGTTTCTCACACACATGGATGGGAAAAAATTAAGAGATACGAGAATGGAAGACACAAACTTTTAAATGATGATAAAAACTTGAGTCCTGACAAATGCAAAAGTGCAAGCTCACATCTAGCCCTCAACACTTACAATAAATCATCCAATTGTGAAATGGTTTCTCCTTTCTCTTCAGTTTTACAGTTTGGTATATTTTAGTGGTGAGAAATTATGACCATTTTATGACCAGAGAGAGACTGGGACACACACACACACACACACACACACACACACACACACACACACACACACACACACACACACACACACACACACACACACACACACACACACACACACACACACACACACACACCACTGGCTTTGCAGTGGCAGTGCATTGGTCTTTGGGTGGTGCAGGGGCACAATCAAGTTAAACGTGCACACTTCAGCCTCAGAAGGGGGCTTGCTTTCTGTGTTTGTTTCTGTTCTGTTGGCATGTCTCAGCCCATGCTCAGGTGTGCTGCATCAGTGGAGCTGATTAGGAACACCGAGACCGCTCGTCAAGACCGGAGTTAAAAGCGACAGATTCCCCTTCCCATGGGGAGGCTTTTGGTCATGGGACTGCTGGTTGGTCTTGCCGCCTCTCTGGGATTTGTCTGGTCTTAATGTTTTGGCTTTTTTGTATATCTCAATGTCATGTCCTTTTCATATGTTTATGTAAATAAATCTCGCTGGTTGGATTTTTGTAAAGGTGTCCTTTGATATTTGGGGTCAAGGGTGGTTTGTTGTTAACCCTGGTAGGGCCAACTAGAGGTGGGGTCTAACAAATGGGGACTCGTCCAGGATTGAATATGCATGAGGTGAGTGCATGATGTGTCTAAGATTGTTAACTGTGAGGAAGACTTTTGTGTGCAGTAAATGGTAGTGGACTCTTCTTTTGTGGTGCTTGCACTCCACATTTGTTGGGTCACGTTTGGTTGCAACTTTAGAGTAAGTTGGCAACATTTGTTTGCAATGGTAGCCTAACTACATTGTGTCCATTTGTGTCGTGGTAGTTTCAGTCCATTTTTGTTGAGTCACTTGTGTATTACTGTTTGTCTAGTCAGTTAATTGTCTCGTGACCCTTGTATGTGGGATTTAGTCACTCCATAGATCAGATGATATTTCTAAGTGGTGGTGGTCTCAAATTTGTCAAGTCACTGTATTCATGTTTGTTCACCTCATGGCGGTAGCCATTTGGTCAAGTGGGAGTGGAACCCACTTTCATGGCTACTTGTTTGGCTGATCAGTCACTGTAATTGGCCAATTTTGTTTTTATGTTTGCATTTGCACATTGTTCTTATATTGAAGTCTGGTTATTATGCCCATTAAGAATAATGTTGTACTTGTGTATGTTCAGGGCAGTCCACTGCCCAAAGCTGTGTGGCTTTATCTGCACTTTTGTGGACCAACTTGCCTTTTTTGCACATTTAATTCCTGACTTGAGCCGCAAATTTTGAAATTGTGAAGTTTCTTGATGGAACTCAGTTTGTTTCTTTACGTCTGGCATTGGCGATTGCAAACCTTGCTGCACTTTTGAATGTACTTTAGTCAGTGCAGGAGAAGTATGGCTGGAAGACTCACTCTTGCTTTTCATGGAGGTCAGCAGGGTTGTTTTGGCCTGTTTGTTAGAACTTGTTTTTGCACTCCCTGGACGGATTAGTCTGCAGAGAGGCTACACTGGGGAGGGGGCATGTTAGCCTCAATCAACACCAGGGCTCCAGACTTATTTTTTTCACTAGGAGCACTGTGGCCCCTAAATGAAAATTTAAGGGGGGCAACCAGAAATTTTAGTAATTGGCCCATACCTGCAATACTTCCTCACTATCTTCTGTATGTCTCAAGATAGTTAGGTTAGTCCAGCTAGCTTGAATAGGTCTGGGTATTGCTTTTCTCAAACATGTGTACAAACTTTTGCCAAACAGCCATACTCGCCACACTCATCTGGAGCAATTTTGAGCCATGTATTTAACCTGTTCATTAAGTAATCAGTAGCTTTTGTACATGTGGCTTTTGGTGAGCCCTATATGTGTGTATGACCATGAAGCTCGTCGGAGTTAATGGATGCTGATTGAATGATGGTCAGTGCAGGTTCATTAAAATAAGGCTTGTGGTGTTTGTATCATATGTATGTGGACAGGCGCACTTTCAGTGAAGGTAAGCATTTTTAATGCCTCTTAAATGAGCGTGAGGTGTACGTTATAAGGTGGCCTTTAGTGAGATAGTGATCAGCCTACTTCTGTAGATCACTTGTGTAGGTTGCTAGCCAGGGGAAGGCAGTAACTTTTTTGTGTGGTAGTGAGCCACACTAGTGATCAGTGTTGTGGTGTGGCTTTCCATTTTGATTGGTCACAGGTGTGTGCTACACTGAACAAGTAGATTGCACTAACTCTTTAGTGACCATTTGTATTGTGGTGACAACAGTTCACTTTTTGGGGGGTTATTCATGCTACTTTTGGTTTATTGGTAGTGACTTTGAGTAATCCTTTTGGTTTGACTGTTGGGCTCCACTTTGTGGGTCACGTGTTACTCTTTTGTGTGTTCCTGTGCAATCCTCTTGTGCTCATGGGTAGTGGCATCCAATTGCTGGGCAAGTCCACAGGAACTGTATGGTGAGAGCATGTAGTTGCTGCTTGTGTCCGTGTGCTCTAAGCATATGAGCTGCTGGCTCAAGCCAATTAGTAAGGTCACCTGTTTGCTCTTCGTTTACCAATTTGAGAATGAGCAACTTTGTGCAGGTGACTGTCTTGTCCGTGGCTTTGGCAGCCCATGTTTGTTTCCTCCTCTCTCTCTCCATCTATCTCACCTTTTATATGACTGCAGATGGGGCTTCGTTTTTGTTTTGGCTTCCTAGAGGAACCCTTTTAAGGGGGGAGGTGTTACGCCCCTCTACACCCCACTGGCCTTGCAGTGGCAGTGCATTGGTCTTTGGGTGGTGCAGGGGTAGCCTGGTCCTACCAGACCATCGTATTTCATTTGTACAGAAGGTCTGGAACTGCCCAATTGACAAACGTTCACTCACTTGGAGGCGGGTGTGTGTAGAAGTTTTTAAATGACTGGATCTGCCCAGTGCCACTCTGGATCTGCTATAACCAATCGCATAGCGTTTGGTCGTGGCGTATGTCATGCGACGGGGACCAGCCGGAAACCACGTTGCGCACACAAGTGCAAACAAGAGGGGAGACGACAAAAATCGGGTTAGCATTGCTAGCGTTCGCCTTAGCTAACTCCTTCACCACTAAGGAGCCAGCTGGAAAATCAAACTTTTCCCGAACCCGGTTGGAAGAAGCGCCACAACATCATGGCCACCAACAAAACTCAACAAAGCTTGTTCTTTCTCCGGCTTTAATTGATCGATATTCGGCAGCGATCCCACAACAGATCGAATAGCTTCTCTCGTATCCTTCTCCATTGTCTGCCTCTGACTACAATTGAAACTGGCGCTTGACGTCATCGTTCTCAGCCACTCCCTCTGTTCGCTGATTGGACCGCCAAAAATCTGGCTTCCAAGGAACGCATGCATATGAAGCAGACCCAGACCTAGTACTGAAGTGAAATGAAAATTGAGCGGAAGGTAGGTGGGCGGTGCCAGGCTAGTGCAGGGGCACAATCAAGTTAAACGTGCACACTTCAGCCTCAGAAGGGGGCTTGCTTTCTGTGTTTGTCCCTGTTCTGTTGGCATGTCTCAGCCCATGCTTAGGTGTGCACCTGGACCGCTCGTCAAGACCGGAGTTAAAGCGACAGATTCCCCTTCCCATGGGGAGGCTTTTGGTCATGGGACTGCTGGCTGGTCTTGCCGCCTCTCTGGGATTTGTCTTTTTATGTTTTGGACTTTGTTGTATATCTTAATGTCATGTCCTATTCATATGTTTATGTAAAATAAATCCCACTTGTTGGGTTTTGTGAAAGGTGTCCTTTGATATTAGGGGTCAAGGGTGGTTTGTTGTTAGCCCCAGTAGGGCCAAATAGAGGTGGGGCATAACACTCACACACACACACACACGGTAGGAAGCAAGGTAGGAAAAGAAGGGCAATGGGTCCTGTATCATTCAAGTAAAAGATGAATGTGCTGTATGTGGAATCATCAATGTGTTTTATAGATATTAATGATATGTGATGTATGAATATGCATTGCATATTATATTGTAATTAAATACACATTCACTGATTTATGATATTATTCAGATATGACATTTTATAATTTGTTGATATGGTCTATATTTCATAAATGATTGCCCACACTATTGTTTGTGGCTCACCTTTAACTGGCCTATATTGAATGGATAAGAACCACTTCGGACCAGCTGTAGTGAAAAGAAAAGCTTTCACCACACCAAAGCCACTGTGTTCAGCTTAGTGGTTTGAGTGAGCACGGAGGATGGAGTGATACACAATAAGATTTTCTAGGAAACCAACTGCCCTCCAACTGACTTTTTCCCACATCAATTTGAGCAGTTTTTTTCAAAACAAAGTGGTCTGCAGTTTAGAAGACTAACACACGTTAAAAGAATAAACTAGTTTATGACAGACGTAAATTCAAGAAGTTTTAAAAGTCCAATAGATAGAATAAAGTCCAAAAATAGATTTTGATCGATGTCAGTAAATCCTCTCACATCTATAGTCTTACCTATAGTGCACTCTATTGTGGCACCATCCTACTGAATACGTTTTATGAAAATATGGGCACATCAACTAATATGTGCATGAACAATAGCTTTTTATCTAAAGTACGAATCTAGACGTCATTGTGTGTGTGTGTGTGTGTGTGTGTGTGTGTGTGTGTGTGTGTGTGTGTGTGTGTGTGTGTGTGTGTGTGTGTGTGTGTGTGTGTGTGTGCGTGTGTGGTGTGTGTATAGATGCACATGCTCATATTTGTGCATGCATGTGTGTGTGTGTATGTGTTTATTAGTATAAGTCACGCTAGACAGCATTGTAGTTGATGGGATTCTTATTTGGCTCAGTCAGCAATATGCTGATGCAGGTTTTTTTCTTCCTTCTTCTCTGTTCCCTATAACAGTGAACCTGTATGCCACAGCTGACTCTATGCAGCACTATGCAGCACTATAGCCGTCATCATTATCCAAAACCACAGAGAATCAACTCCATAGTTCACCAGAGGACAGATAGCCATTAGCATTAGACTTGTCCCATGCCAGTTGCAAATAGTCGCAGCCCACATTGGAGGCTAAAAATAAGACTTAGCTAAGACTTTTGCTGTTTTTTTTTTTTTTTTTTTTTTTTTAAAAGGAAATCACAGATTTTGTGAAAGCCAAAAAGGTTACTATCACCTATTGAGGGAGACAATTACAAAACAAGAATTTGTTTCTGTCTGACCGTTTCGCTTTCTTTCAGTTTTAGTACACTCAAGACACAGCAGACGTGTAGCTGTAGCTTCAGTGTGGGTATAATGTTGTCAGTTTCCCTGAGGGCCTGGCCAACCATTACAAAGGTTACAAAGGCATTATATCACTGACACATCATTTATAAGGATGCTCTGACCTTGAATTGACATTTTGATACAAGAGAATTAACATTTGTCATCTTATTCCCGTCTATCTATAACACATGTGCAGAATATAAAAATGTATCCTCAGACAAAGGGCCACTAAGTTGCACATTCAAGTTTCATGAATTGGTCTAAAAGATATTAAATGGTTGTATTGTGACACAATTCTTTGCAAGACTTGAGGTATACTTATCTTTATTTTCTTAGTAGCTATTATTACCAATTATTAGTTATATCATTTACTGGGTCAAACAGTGTTGTTGCATTACATTGTTGTTGCATTACATTAAACATTATATATATTTTATAATGAGCATACTGTCGTAATTGTTATTTTACAGAGACAGGGTGCAACAGGTGAATGATAATGGGTTTTATGGGAGAACTCACATGCTGTTCATCATCACATGATAGGAAAATTACATTATAAATAATATACAATTCTTTCGGATATTGCGTATAATGACATCATCTTTAACTATAAACCTTTCACAGAACTTTGTGCTCAGTTTTATTTTGATTTTTATGTAATTGAATATCGTTTTTTAGTTTTGGTTTAACATCAAACATATATATATATAATGTGTATACACGTATAAACACATACATATACTGTAAATATACAAACATATATATATTATATATATATATATATATATACATTATATATATATATATATATATTATATATATATATATATATATATATATATATATATATATATATATATATATATACATACAGGCTACAAACAATGTTTTGATATTTAAAGTGTATATACATATTTGTACTTTTGTTTTTCATTTTCCATGAGTGTACAGTATTATCCATAGAGATCTCGTCGCAACACAAGAACTTCACTCACAATGTGGCAGAGGATTATTCCTCCAGACTAATTAACCATCGCAGCCATTGCCAAAAATACACTCCCCAGGTTTGAATGGTTTCAAACAAATGGAGAGAGGAGGGTTGGGGGACACAGGATCACCCAATAGAACACCAGAGAGAGAGAGAGAGAGAGAGAGAGAGAGAGAGAGAGAGAGAGAGAGCGAGAGAGAGAGAGAAAACCTGCATACATTACTGCATTGTACAAAAAAACCCTGAATCCTTTCATTTTCCTCTAGAACCTGACCTAATTCCTTATACCTGAGGGACTCAGGAGCATCTTTTCACTGTTCTCTGGGAGGAAAAGAAATGGCAAACTGGAAAAGTGCACAGATTATCGGGGCTTTGAGCGGCCTGAGGTAATATGCAGGTCATAGCAGAATGTCTCGCTATTTGCCAAAGATTGAAGTTGCACGTGTTCATAGGTGAAGTGTTACCAGCACTGCCTTGCATATTTAATGGTATATTAATACAAATCGGAATGAATGATTTGCTGTTTGGAATTGTTTTGCTTTCTACTCTTTTGAAAAAAGAGAGTCTGCATTGATGTGGAGCAAAAGTTAATTTGGGTTTGATGTAGACTCCTATATTGTCAGCAATTCACTGTGGTCTTATGAAGATTAATGGTTTGTTTTTGTAGCAATCAATTATACCCTTATTGGAAGATGACCATGTTTCTGCACTCTTTTTGAGAATCACATATCTCATATATATTTGTAAAATAATGTTATTAACACAGCTAAATCTGTTTGTGTATTAATGCAATTCTGTCCTTCTGCTTGGATTATAATGTGAAAATATGCAAATCACGAGTGGGTGAAATGTAAATATCCAGTGTTATAGTTAGTTATAATAGTCTTGATCTAAACCCGTTTCATGAATATTTAATAGAGAGAGAGGGGGAAAAAATAATACAAAAACATTAGAATTGTCATTCATTTTTTTACACGATATAGTTTAAAACTCAGGGCCCAGAAAGAAAGTCATCATGAATCCATCACACTTACTTTGTGAAAGAGTCAATGGAGCATAATGCAAGGCAGAGTATGTCAACAGAAAGGATGTAGCTCTAGGACAGGGGCCAGTTCCTCTTAACGCGTGTGTGACAGCTCCCAAACTTCAAACGCAAGCGGAGAAAGTGGCAAAATGTAGGACTGAGGGAGAGGGTCGATATGCAGACAGCCATGGCAGGGCAACATCAAGTCATACACATGCTAATTTAAAAGAATGTAACAGACACTTATCTTGAGGCAAATATGAAAAACAAAAAAAAATACCAGTGCGTAAATAGAAAAATAAAAGAGTCAAAGTTAGTTGTCACGGTTAGAAAGGGATGTGGCGGTGCCCTGCTTTGTTGTTTGTTATTTTGCCTTCCAACCTTGTAAAATATTAAAGGACTATTTCGATTAAAATAACATAATCAGCACTTCTGGCATTTACATATGAAGTGTATGCTTTCAATGGAATAATGGCTACGCTTAAGGCCAGGATAGTAATGTTCATGTAGGCCTCCTCCTTATGTCATCTGGGTCTTTGAGTATGCTCTTTGCGTGTGACTGTGTATCGTGTGTGCCTGTGTGAGTATGTGCGCGTGTGTGTATACATATGTGTTTGTATGCCTGTAAGGGTGTGTGCCTTTCAGTTTTTTGTCTGTGTGTGTGTGTGTGTCGTGTATGTGTGTGTGTGTGTGGGGGTGGGGGGGGGGTGGGGTGGGGGGGGTGTTACGCCGTAATGGATATTTAAGTTGTATGGAAAAAATTGTGGCTGGCCAGGTATATTGTGACCACATGGATAGCATTAACATTTTATTTAATTAGTTTTACCAGAACACAATTAGATGAAATCCATTTTAAATAAATATGACCCTCCAATACAATTAAAAGAGGGTTTCCATTTACTAATTAGTTCCTATTTATTTACACAATTAAAATGCAAAGAGGCAATGTGTGTGGGATGTGTGCGTGTGTGTGCACGTGGCTGTGCACCTTTGTTGTGCACGTACTTTTGTGCTTCAAAAAAGTGAATGATATAAGATATATTTATAAGAACACAAAAAAAGTTAAGTACAGTAAAGTAAAAATTAAGAAAACCCCCACAGTGGCTCCAAGGGAGACCATTGTTCGATTCAACAATCTTGTACAATGTAATATTGTAACAGGTCCTATAACAAAGCCAAATCAGCATAATCTCAATAGGTGTACTTTATATGAATGTAAACACGTTTGCAAAGGAAGATGGTTGAAATATGTTAGAATCTAATTGCATTTCTGTCATTGTTCATCATATCCTATCAAGGATACGGTAACAAGGGTAGCCTCGAAGGTGCTCTCAATGGGGCACTACTTTGTAAAAACTCTGGCACACCTCTTAAAGAACTTTGTTTCCGTAGATAGAGGGACTAGCGGTTCACAGGAGGACTGCTTTATTACGAGCATGGTGATTGAGCAAAGAAACAAATCGAATTCCATCAACAAAAGCAATTATCAGAGCAGAATATTTATGTGGTTTAATGTTGAGTGTAAAAAAATATTATTTATAATAATATCCAATGGAACTTTGCCCACTGGCGGCCTCTCTGGCCAGAGTTAGTAGTACCACTGAGCATTGGCTCTTTGGCATAACAGTGACATTGCCGACATGAAGAGTGACAAAAGGAAAACCATTCAGAAGCAATTATCAACCATGTCTTCATGCCAGGTAATGGTGTTACTAATAAACCGAAAAAACGAAATTGCTTTTGCACTTTATTAAATATCAGTCCGGTTTTCATTTTGGACATCAGGTTCGCTTATAGTTATTTCCAGCAATTGCTCAGCACACAATGTAATTAGAGTCCATGAATCCCTGGGTCAATTGAGTCATGGTGGACACTTAGTTACTGACTTACATTAAAATACAAAAGCAAAAATCTGCAGTGAAAAGTCCATGAGTTTGGGCTAACCCCAGTGACCATGGAATGTTAGGTCTAAAGCCTACCCCTGGGTAATCCAAAACAGTACAGTGAAGAAATGTGTCTGACAAACAGTAGACGGTAACGCTGGCCTCCCTCTCTTTGTTGCTCTTAAATTTGTTGCTGTACATTTCTCCTCCACCTCCTTCTCCTCTTAAGACTGTGTCCAATTTTTTTTAGATAAATTCTCAGTTCAAGCCATTTAGTCTCTCCAAAATATAGTTGCCTAGTTACCTCCAGCCACTTGGACATTTATATCCACAAATAAGACACTGTTAGAAGAAGATTGTCCAGCATTTTAAGGAATACCTATAATAGTCACTCACAGACTAATTTATCACGTTATATGTTTGTTAGATGTTATGAATGTTGCCGGGCTGAAATTCACATTGAGAGGCAGGGTCCATATTTCCAACAGTGTTGGCACAGCAATGTCATCAAATCACTCATTGGGCCCTATTTTACCGGTCTGAAATGTAAGTGAGAAGCGCCAAGCGCAAGTAGCTTTGTGGGCGGTTCTACGGCGATGTCGCTAGTTTACCGGCGCGAAAAATGACTCTTGCGCCCGGCGCATGTCTAAAATGGGTTGGTCTGAAGTAGCCTAATGGGCTCTTTGCACAGCTCCACTACTTCCTGAACTTAATGCTGCTCCTTTATTTCCTGTCTTACATTATTGGATAAACTGATTAATCCAGGTGTGTCTGACCATTGGGACTACTCAGACACACCTGGATTAATCAGTTTGTCCAGTAATGTAAGACAGGAAATAAAGGAGCAGCACTATGTCCAGGAAGTAGTGGAGTTGTGCATAGAGCCCATTACTCCCATCCCCTTTAAGAGCCATGAGCGCATTTTAATCTGACGAGTTCATATTTTGACACCGCGTCTGTAGTTTCCGACGAGACAGATGCAGATGAATTTCCAAATTCAAATGGCTAAGTTTATGGCCAAAATTCACACATGGAATAAGGTTTTCTTCCACAACTTCAGAAATACTGAGTCCTCAAATAAATTTCGGCCAAGAAAACGTATATTATATAACATATGCGGTAACTGTGGTTCTATTTGATGATATACACAATACATTATAAACATCGTTTCTTATCAGTATTGTATGTATTATCGTTATCGACTTGTGTTCCCAATATGCACGTGTCCCCCCGTTAATATACATTGCCATGGACTGTATTATGCGTTACGTGGTTAGTTTGCGTGTTTTCGAACAGGTGGACGCACACACGTGCGCCCGCATTCATTCGTTTTAACACTCACTCTCGGTAAAACAATGTTTTCTCGCGATCAAATATCATCAATCCTAAAAGTTATGGGCATGTACACGATGTCTGTGTCAAGAAAATATGTGTTTGCTGTACGGTGTTTGCAGATGAATTGATTTAAAAGTGCAACTTATTACCGCTGTATCAGCTGTTCTTTCCCAAATAATTTACCAAGAATGTGTGGCTAGGTAGATGATAGAAGCAAAGTGTATGCGCGAGGTGCACAAGCAACATTATACATGCACCCTTAAAATAGCATCTGAACAACGCGCTGTACTAACTTTAAACCAGGTATTTCCTGGTTTGTGGCGCAAGTGGTTTCTGAAACTGCAAGATAGCACCAGGGAACGTTTGCGCCGGAACACGCCTCCTCCTTTCGCCGAGCCGCCCCTTGGGGTGCAAGATCATGCCCTAATTTACAGACGCGTGGCGCAGGGGGGAAAAGAACGCTCTGCGCCAGTTGCAAACTAGCAACGACACATGCGCCAGTGATTAAGTCAATTGCGCCGGATGCAAGATAGGGCCCATTGAGTTAATTATTGCTTTTGTGTTTGGCTGAGCGAAGTACTTCAGTCCATTGTGTTCCATTGATTTCCCAAAATAAAATGTAAGCCACAATCAAAAACAATGAAAAGTTGACCTGGCATGCTAATGCTGTATTAAGGAGTGAGGTATTGAAAACGTGTTTAGACATGATAAGGTTTTTTTTTCCCCCAATTGCATCTCAGGGCCAACCTGCATTCAATCATGCACTGTTGGGCTACTGTTGGTCTATTGTTGGGCTCTCTGTCATGTTCCAGCCAGGGTCCGCTCAAACGGTGGAGAATAGCACACACACACTGAATTGCGTCTCACTAAAAATAGGAAATCAGTGAGTCACAAAGCACAATCTGTTCTGTTGAAATGTGTTTGAAAAGTAAAAAGGCAGTTTGGAGAAGGAAAATATGTGTTTATTTGTAAATATATTTAATTTCATATCCCAAATCTGCCATCCCATTACCAAACACTAATAACACACTAATAATCAACAATATAATATTTATATATTATGATTATCATGATACGTCTGTTACTTAAATGCATCCTTTCAGTGCACCCCAGTTATCCACATATATGCGTGTCATGTTTGTTCAGCTTTATCGCTCCATTACCAACTGATTGCATGTGAAAAGCAGGCTACAGCATCCTTTTTTTGCCAACTTACTGACAAACTGACAGACAGACAGTTGTATAGAGAGACAGAGAGACACACAGACATTTAGGGAGACGGACGTGCTTTTGGTTTTGGAGTTAGCCAAAGCAAATCACAGATGGAATGTTAACCATGGGGGTCAATGCAGACACCCTACATAGTATATTTTAGATTTTGATTATTAATGTATCTTTTTTTCGGCTGTCATGATCTCTCCTGCTAGAAGCATATTCATTCCTTCAGACTATTGCTTTCATTCCACCTCTTACTTACATAATATATTCTATGCTTTCCCTTCGTCTCTCAGGACTATTTATTGGTTTGTGTTTCATCGCATTTAAACCATGACATTGCAGGCTCAAATGATAACATATTAAATACTTTTAAATATCCCAGTCAGTTGTTGCAGCATTTTTCATTTCTCACAAAACTACCCAACATTATTCATAATGTGCTACCTTTTTAGAAATTAACAGAATAAAATCCTGAATGTTCTTGATTACCTCTCCAAAGAATATTGTGCTTTACAAGTTAAAAAGTACACTTTGATTAAGTGCTTGGTTTAAACTGAAACACGTAGCAATTTAATAAAAGCCATTATGTTCCATTATATGTTTTCCATATTTACAAGGACTATAAGAGCTCCACTTTTATGTACTCTGAAGATAGGTCTGAAGATATTGGTCGGAAGGCCTGAAGACACTGGCTCTATACAGGAAGAGACTGGCTCTATGCAGGAAGAGACTGGCTCTATGCAGGAAGAGACTGGCTCTATGCAGGAAGAGACTGGCTCTATGCAGGAAGAGACTGGCTCTATGCAGGAAGAGACTGGCTCTATGCAGGAAGAGACTGGCTCTATACAAGAAGACACTGGCTCTATACAAGAAGACACTGGCTCTATACAGGTGAACGTTGGGTGCATTAAGGGAAGAGAGGAAGAGGGAGCTGTTTGACCAGAGTTGTCCAGAAAGCATTAAAGGACACTATTAAAGGTCATATATTATACCACCAGGTGTAACAAGTGGGCTTGTCCACCTAGAAATATGACTGATAGATGAGCAACGTTTGCTACAGTCCACTTGGTAGGCTGGTAGACCGATCTATCCAGCATATATCTAGGTAAACACACCCACTTGTGATGTCAAAAGAACGGCTAGTAATGGCTACTCACACTCACACCTGGTGGTATAATATGTCAAATTTAAAGTATCTTTATTTTGCAGTGGCGGAAAGTGATCAGAGCACTCCATGCCAATCTTCCTCCAATGGACCACTGCTAAAGAGTTTTCAATTGTGTTATCCCAGATCCAGCAATCCAATTATATTATTGCAGAACTTCTGATGGAGATGCTACAGAGCCTGGGCCAGAAACCAAAACTCTTCCCTCAGGCTAAAGTTTATTAGCTTTGGCCGAGTTTGTCAGCCAATTAAGCGGTAACAAATCTCCCCCTCATGATTGGTCCAAACAAATATGACGCGAAACAAAGTGAAACACAACATCACCCAGATTTGGCTCGTCTGCTATCAGACTTTGAATATTAATGTAGATTAAACTATTAATCTATGGCTAGCGTCACAAATCTGTGATTTGTGACACTAGCCATTGTATGACATGGAATAGGCTATCTTCCTATATAATCTATTATGAGCAGTGGTAGGATGGGTCTGTAACTGAACTTGTCAAAGACACATTTGGAGGGATATGACTCTGTGGAACAGGCTAACCTCATTTCACTGCAGGGAATCCAAGCGTTAGACAAAGATATGACAGCCTCCACTTAAAACATGGTGAAGTCACCAGCTGACTATGCCACACTATAACAATAGATTATAGTGTTGTGACCAAAGTAAAAGTAAAACTGTTGTTCACTCACTATTCTGTTCAGAATTGCTGTGTGGTTCCTGGTTTGTCACTATCGCTCAGGAGACATGTTGAGGTTGTCTCGAAAACCTGCCAGAGGTCATCTCCCTGCAGGTTTAATGAGGTAGTCTTGGCCCAGGGCAGCGAAGGTGTACACTGTGCTTGTGATCATTACCCAGATTATAAACACTTAATAACATGTCCAAACATCTAGTAATAGAGCCAGACTTTGGAAAAGGACACTGTCAAAGCACATCAGCAGCAGTGGTACATGATAACAGTCTTATCAATTCCTAAGAGATAATGAGGGAATGCATAAGAAAGTATACATTGTTATATGGTCATATATAAATGAGGCTTTAAAGTTGTTTTCTTTAATAATGGATCTTCCTGTGTGGTTGAAGTGGATATCAGCTAAAGCTAAGAAATTACTTTCAATTATTAACAGGTAATCTTCACCACAAATATTTAGTGAGATCTTCAGCATAAGGAAACAAAGAAATACAGACAAACAGATTGTACCCTTATTTTGGATTTACTTATTCATTCAAATGAAATTATAATTAAAATCGTTGGGAATAGAAGATATCAAAAACTCTCCGCTTGCACCCGCTTGTCTTTTGATATACTGTGACATCCCTTTTCAATGTGAAGGAATTCTAAGTACACTGGTCATCCTCTTTAATTTAACACTTGTTTCATCATCGCCCATGCTTGACGTAGATTAATTGGAGGAGGTTTCTATTGTAAAGATCCTCGACCTGTTAAATGAATCTGTCACGTAAACTTGGAGCGGACTCAAACCAGACCGACGCACTGCATCAATGATCACATTCCAACTCAGTTTGCTTTGATAAAACCACTGCCTGGGAGAGTTGAGAGTTAATTCCCACTGTAACTTGAGCAGCCCCCACCACCACCACCAGCTCCACCACCACTACCACCACCAACCCATCGCCCCCTTCCCGAGGATCCCTTTCATATACCGCCCCCTCCCCCATCCGTATCCAAGACGATGGAGAATCTCCCATGTGATATGAGGCGGGGGACCCGTGCATGCACACCAAAGAAGAAATCATTTACATAACACACACACACACACACACACACACACAGGTCCTGTTTACACAGCTCCCATTTATCATAGTCGACAACTTTATGGATAGGTTTCTCAATAGGTTTCTCAATATTAATCACACACAAATCCAATATGAAACACATCCGAAACACAGGTTTCTCCAACCTGAGCGGGGAAAGCTCATGTCTTGAGTAAATATTGCATGCAGATAAAGTGTGAGGGTAAGCAGAAAAGGCAATAGGAGTGAGCCCACATTGCAGAGAACCGATTCGCAGGACTCAGCACTTTGGCCCAGTCTGATGTGTTAGATTATACAGAGGCTCTGTGTTCTTGAGGAAAACACCGATATGCCGGCGCATGGGATAGGCATTGGATTCAATTTAACGATTTAGAAAAATTCCCACACACACTGACACTGATACACAGCGTTTTTAGCAACGGTAGCAGCAGTTGGTACAGCCTAAAGTATTCAGAATACCACACAATATCTACCCCATAATGCTTCACAATAAGCATGCGGTGATAAATGTACAGCCAGTAGTGAACTGGAGGATGGTGCTTCATGGCTGCCACCCCCCAAAGACATTGGGAACATTTTGTTGTTGCAGCATGGGCCAGCTCACAACAAGCCTAGACACACACACACAGACACACACTTTAGTTAGTTTCTCTCTTTATCACTCCATAGAACAAGTTGCACTGCTCATATACACAAAGAAAAAACCGGAACGCTGAAGTCTCCTGGCCCCCTCCACCAGCAGTGTGTTCTGCTGTTTGCGGCACTGTCCCAGGAGTGAGGAGCTACTGGTGCAGGGAATGGGAACACCACGATAACGAAGACAATTCCAGCTATCAGACCGAGCAGCACTGCACATTCAATGGAAGAGTATTCAAAACATTCAAAAATCATTGCATCTTCTGTAGCAAAGCAAAAAAAAGAGAAATATTGTGTCTCATTTCTCGGACAATTACCCCCCCCCCCCCCCTGGTTTTCTCCTCAGCTTTTATGGAATTTATTATTTTGTCCCGATGATCTCAATTCAAGAGAGTTTAGTTCTGAATAGGCATGCTCCTAATTAGTATGATCTTTGGTTTTCTATCAGCTGCCACGTCTGTCACAGGCTCTTTGTCAAACGTGTAGGTAGTGGTACCAGATGGCAAATGAAAGCTAAGTCTTCCCCTCCATCATTTAAATTGAGCCGTTGATTCTCTGCAGGTTAATATACCCCTATGGCTTGGGACAGGTCACTCTTGCTTTTCTCTTTTCACCAAAAGGGGGAGATCAAAGTCACTTGTTTTTCTGAGCTAGTTGCAAACTTAACTTTAGAAGCTTTGTCCAAAGAGCACGTTTCTCAGAGGGAATAGTCAAGGGAATAGTTATGAATGAACGTCTTGCTGCTTGAGTTTTATGTCTTTTGGCCCCTGCCCTTCATGTCACTTTCCTACTTAAAGAGCCACAGAGACCTGCTGGAGCACGGGTTAACTGCTCAAAAAAAAAAACATCATTCATCACTCAAAGAATATAATATCTTTTTATAATAATGTTTTTGAGATAGCAGCGGAATATATTTTAAGTCTTTAGGAGAACCAGGCCTATTGCCTGAATAACTCAAAGTGGGGTTACTTGGTTGTACGATTAGATTTGGCTTTACGGTAGCAAGTGTACCTGATCTAGAACCCACTTATACAAAAGAAAGATAAACGATAAAAGTACTCTCATGATGAAACATGAATCATCTTTTATAGTACAAATGGTACAATAGGCAGAGATATAGAATACATGAGGAAATGAATGAACGATAACTCAATTAAAATGTACACCTAATTGCATATGAACCACCATTATTATAGTTGCATTGATGTAATGATTCTGACAGCTCCATGAAAAACAAAAGACACAACGCAGACAGCATATCATCAGATTAAGGTAATTACTCCAACATTGCTTTCCTAATCTTGTTACGCTATGACATAATATGGCGGCTTCAGGAGTCGACGCATCGTGTCACGTGATGCCCAGAGCTGGATGATATTTTTTTAATTGTGCATCTCTCTCGCTCTTCAAACGCTGCTCGATGTTAGTACATTTATCAAACAAAAGGGCGCGCGCAGAATGCAAACTACTTCATGCTTGCAGGCATCCTCACATTTTAGCCTAACAAGACAAAAACCTTGCTTGCTGTGATTGGGAGGTGGTTTGGGAAAATATTAACGTTCAATATGACCCTGAAGCCTGACTGGTGCATGGTCTTCTCACTACTGGGTGTATGCGTCAACAATTAACACACGTTTTCTTTCCGTTCAGAAAGTCAAAGTTATTATCCTGCGTAACAACAAAGTAGATGAAAAAAAAAGGAGAAATCTCCCAATGTAAATTGAGATGGTTGATGTAAAAGGACAAAATCTTATTCTATATTCAGGATGTGTGCTTGGTGGGTCTACTGGATGTTACTTGAATGCTAGGGGTTTGCTTGAAACATGGCTTGTCAGAAATGAACAACAACTGACAGAAACTTGGAAAAGGGAGGAAAGGAAAAGAGTTAAGACTTGACATGATGAAACATCACTCCTTTGCCGAGGTCAGAGGAATGGCAACAGAGCAATAATTCATCAGCTATTGAGATGTACAATGCATGCATACCATTGGCATGTTGGTTTGAGGCTAGTTAGATACATTTTGTATTGGATATATATCATTATATATTACTAAGTCTCTCTAACTAGCACAAAGATTCACATAAAATAACCGTGTTTAATTTACCCTGATTCTGCATCTTTTGGTTCTTTCAGTGAATCATGTTTCACCGAAAAGTATTCAAATGGCTTCACTTTTTATAATATTGTAATTCATCTCATATACCAAAGAGCATATGTTTTTTGTTTGTTTGTGTATTGTTGCAATACTCAGGTCTCTCCCACAGACGGTGGGTGTGTGTGCACGGGAAATAGAAATGATGTTTGTTCCGGTATTGACGACGTAAAAAGAACCAGCAAATTCCCAAAAGCAAATTTCTAGCTGATGAACGGAAAACAACTGTGTTTTTTTCCGGTTGGAAAATCAGACAGGTCTTCAGGGATGTCGTTCTCCTAACTCCCCAAAGTCTCAGTGTTCAGTAAGCAATGCCAAGGGTTCCTGACAACAGATGTATCCTAACGTGAGTAGCCTACATAGGTTTGCTTTTCCCTCTGAAATAGTGTGTTGTATTTTTTATAGAGGGTCGCTGAACTTACATTGTGGTAGCGAGGAAGAATTCAGGGAGGGAGAACTTTAAATCTAGGTTAAGCATTTTATACACAGCCCATGCCTTTTTGTTAGAACAAATTGAAAACAAACACATTATTAATCTCAAATGTCTTCTATTTAGTCTCTATTATTGCCACATTGTAAAGGTATTGTTTTTTCCCTTCTGGTAAGTGCTTTCTGACTAGCAAGCGGCAGATACACTCAGGACTTTAATTTGGTCCTGTTAAACAACAGGGACAGGTTCCTCGGAATCCATCGTTAGGATTAATGTGGCCATTGTACAATTTCTGTAAAACATCTGTATGAAACGTAAACAGGCAGATTTAATATGCCAGAAAGTTACTGCACAGGCCCAGGGAGTTATTTACTATCTCGGCTTGATCCGTCCCTACCAATTAATCATAACGATTGATTCTGCGGATCAGAGCAAGAGGGGGGCTCTGTGACTTGGAAGTCACTGGCCCCTTAGGTAATCGTACATACTGCCGTTTGCTAGGTTCTAATACATCATAAGAAAACCTTGACACATTTTTTTTGCTTGTTATTACTGAGGATAAGAGAAACACCAACAATTAGAAAAGATGGAAATTGGCACATGAAAGACTAGAAGGACGCCAGAGTATAACACGCCTTCCTTTGGCTATCTTCATTTGGTTCTCAATCATTACTTTTAATTATTTTTTCTTCACTTTATGATCGTTTTTTACATCTGTGAAGTAAATAGATACCATATGGAGAAATCAATACCATAACAGTGCAATTAACGGTGGTAAGGATGCAGAAGAAAACAATTTATATGCATTGGTTGCAAGCCTACCCTGTCTACATCACACCCTGAATTCTTGGTTTCTATGGAGACCATTGTGGGTAGCGGTTGAAGGGAGATAACTCATACCTGCTCAGGATGTGGATATACTGAAGGACATGCTTTCATGTTTCACATTTATCATCTTGTTGGCCTTGAAAATGCCAAACTTGCCACACAATACATTTTGATCAAGTCCTTGTCTACTCCATAAAGAGAAGTGTATAATCATTTTGAGAACATCTGGCAAAACCTGATTGTATAGGAAAATAGGTATTCAGTATGTATTTAATCAATAGTTGCACAGTAATATAAAATACAGGGAAATATATTTAAAAGCACACATTATTTTACTAAAACATAGCAAGGGGCTAGAGAGAAATTAAGGAGCTTCCCCCTAAATCCATACCCATTGGAAATAAGTACTTTGTATTTGTATTTTGAGCCCATGGGCAATGAGGTTAAGAGGATTTCTCCATCTCAAACTTGGGTTGCGCCAGCAATGTGGTAATTAGCCTCTGGCGCCTGCATTCCTCACCGTTTGTTTTTTGAAGCAGAGGAGGTAAAGTAGCCGATTTTGGAAGACCCACGCTCATCCAACATGCCCCCATGAATTGGAATGGAAAAATGTCAAGCGTACTGCTTTGCATAACGCAACAGGAATTTCAAAATCCTGCCATCACCTTGCAGAGTAAGCCACTCATTGCCTGACACCGCCTCAGCCAAGACAAGCCTTAGCAGAAGCACTAAATTATTTACATATTCTAGTGGTATATAAACAACCGTTATATGGCTGTCTGGATGGTGAAAGCTACAGACATTCTAAACAGCTGTTATATCACAATGTTCAGCTTTAGCCCATTTCCTTGTGTCTTTGGAACAAGAAATCAAGATAAATCGACGTCAATACTTTGAACTCCCACGTCCACGGGGTACACCAACATACGTCAATGCACCTGCCAGGTCAGTTTCACTTGTGGCGGTACACAACATATTGATTACTGAATCAATTTTGGCAGGACAGTCAATTGTGATGCAAAGGTAAACTGTTGGCCTTTCCCCATGTACACTGCTGTAATGAGTTTAATTGTTTAAATGTTGTACTCCGAACAACAAATCTAGTCTTACAATTTGTTTTTTTCAATCAAGCTTTTATTGTCACGTAATCCATGCTATAAATACTTAATAAGTTAGAGAACTGTAGCTTCCTAAGATATGACAATATTGAGTTGTTTACATACAGAATCCCTAAATGGTTTTTATCTCTGTATTGGCTGTTTGCAAAACAAGATATAATGAAATTCAAATGATAATATGAAGAATTTGTCATGGACGTATGACTCATCCATGTTGCTCACCATGGTCCATGGTCATTGAAAAACGTAACCAAAGGGCAATTGGAACATTAGTCTAAAATAGTGTTTCCAATATATTGCTTGTCGGGAGCCGGGAAATGTCTCCAATAGATTGAAGTTGTAAAGGTCTGTAACATTAATTGAAGTGAACCTTTTATGTGTTGCAAGGGTTATAGGCTTTCTGTGAAATACCAATATTTAGTAGATAGTGCCTTTGAGGAGAAACCACACAAGTTATATAACATGTTGTCAAGTGCAATTGTTTATGACGACATGTGATCAATGCTGCCCATAGGAGACAGACTCCCATGCGCTCGTTTTACAGGCTGTGCAAAGAAAGAAATTAAGTAAGAAAGAAAGAAATCGTCCCCAGTATATCTTAACCTTTGCAATGAACCCAGTAAATCACTATATGAGTGTTACGACAAAAAAAAAAGTGTCTGCAGAAAGTGTCTGCAGAAGAGACAATTACTGTACAATCTGATTGAAATCCTTCCTAAAGCTCAAACATATAATGCTATTTACCAATGCAAATTTACATGATATACTGACATAGTGATCTGACAATTCTGGCACATTCTGTCACACATTTCTGCCGTTAAAACAAATTAGCATTGTAGTTGCCCCCCATAGTTGAGTAGGGCCTATAGATTTTGGATAGAATTATTTAGCAGTGGCATCAATCTAGAGGCGATAACATACGTCTGATAAGAGACAAAGAAACAGAGAAGACAGAGAAAACATACTAATCCCTTTAACATGAAATAAAATAAATCATGCAGAGTCATCATTTGGCGTGCTGTGGATGCTGATTTGATCAAGCCACAGGCAGAAAAGGCTGATTGCTTGGAATGCTAATTAAATCAACCATCCCTCAGAAATAAAACCGAGTTCTTTCAGGAACCGCTTGAAATGGAATATGTTTCTTGATCATTGATGCTTCTTGTTCTGCACCTATTCTTTAAAATGGGGGATATTCTGTATTTCCTAATCAGCGGTGTAGAAAGTGAGGGAAAGAGAAGTGTATGGTCATGACTTACTCATAGCTCTGCAACATGATAAATCCTGATGGCTCATGCAGGTGCTAGGTTTATTGATCTTTACTTAAAATATATAGACCTTCCCTGCTATCTGTACTCCTTGCTGATATGAGGACCAGGAATGTAAAAAATGAGTTGCAGAAGCCTTCAGAAAGAAGGTCAAGTCCGTATTATTGATTTGACTTGTTCCCCGGACCGCCATGCTTCTGTGTGTGTGTGTGTGTGTGTGTGTGTGTGTGTGTGTGTGTGTGTGTGTGTGTGTGTGTGTGTGTGTGTGTGTGTGTGTGTGTGTGTGTGTGTGTGTGTGTGTGTGTGTGTGTGTGTGTGTGTGTGTGCTTGAATCTGGGTTAATAATTCCTCTCATGTTTTTAACGTCTTGACTAATATGAATATAGTAGCTTTGGATTTTTACTTGACATGAACTAAGTCAGTCTTCCACACAGGTAGTCTCCCGTGCAGGATTGGGGCAATAGCCAACATCATGATACCATTTGAAGAAACTACCCCTGCAGGGTCCTTAAACATTGTGTTTCATTATTGTTCGAATGCATTTTAATGTGCATGCAGCAATAAGCATCTGATTATCGGACATGAAGGAGATTCTAAACAAATGAACAATTATGGGGACAACAGCTTCACCTAAGAAAACAAACCTAAGTGGGGGAAAACTGCATTAAATACAGAGACAACAAACAAAAAGTCATGTTTGAAAGAGCCCGTTAAAATGATACCCTGCCAGGACTTGTTCCTCCGAGCATACTGTGAAGTTGAGTAAACTGGAGCCTTGCTGAGCGACAGACAAATCTGTGCTTTTGAAATATTTCTTACCATGTTGTGAACATCTTGGTTATTACCGACAACAGTTGTTACAGTGAATGCAACCATTATCCTACACTTCTGAATGATTAAGACACGAGCCACTTCTATATGGTTAAAAACAAAAGGTCCTGGGTAGAGCACCCAGCCTCATTTAATCCCTGAAAGCTAATAGAACATGCAGGGTTTTTTTCAGATCTTTGTAGCATAGGTTAGCATAAGACGGAGCTAGCCAGGTTGTCCCCTTTACTTTATTCACAGTGGAAACCAAACAAGAAGGGATTTAGTGGCCACTATGGCTCGAAAGTAGGAGAGACGATAATATGAAGTACTGTTAATGACTCTGTGACTTTTAGTATGTTCCCTTCAAAGTACCATTCTGTTTTCCCAGTCGATTCGATTCAGAGATCAATGTGAAATGTTTTCTAATACATATCACAATCATATCTCTCTCAGGAACTGTATGGAAGCAATTCCTTATTTTATTGAGAGTGAATACTTTGTCAATATAAATAGTATAATAAGCACAGGGATAATAAAGGAGAGAAAGTCCAGGGCAAATGGCAGCACTATCTGCTGAAGACACAATACTCTGCTTTGTTGGGCCATGTCTTGTGAGGGAGGGGAGAGCACATACAATGCAATATTCTCTTTGGAATTAATTCAGTGCCTCTGTTCTGAGACTATCTAATTTGATGTTACTGGGCTGCCTTACAGCGCCAATCAGCCCAGGACTCTGGCTGTCCCAGTCTCTCCATACGTCTCTTCTTCTATCTGCCACTACACATCCATCCATCCAGTCCCCCACCCACACACACACACAAACAAACCCACACAAACACTTTTCTTTCAACCACACCACACTCTTCTTCTCAACCACAACACTGCAACCTTCTCTTTGCCGTTCCCTTCGCGGTGTCTTCTTCTCCTGCCCATACTTTGCCCAAGGCTTTTGTTAGGTTTTCTTTGGAAGAAAATGCTGAGGCAATCCAGGAAGTTGATGCACGGATTGAGATTGGTAGGGAGAGCACAATGACGGCAAGACATGGGGGATGAGAGAAGGGAGAGAGAATAGGATCCCGCATGAACGCACGTGCACACACGCTCATGAATGCGCGCGCGCGGCGACACACACACACACACACACACACACACCACACACACCACACACACACACACACACACACACACACACACACACACACACACACACACACACACACACACACACACACACACACACACACACACACACACACACAACCCCTATATCCCGGCATGTAAGGGCCAATAGGAGGAGAAGAGAGAGAGAAACACAGAGCGAGGCGGGAGAATACTGATGCAGGCGGTGAAAGAGGCAATGAAACAGACGAGGGAAGCCGTACCCTTATCCAGTCTCATTCCGTATCTTTTTTCTTTCTTTTTTACTGGGGATGTTAACCTTAATAAACCTCATAATGGCAGTGCTAAATGAACGCTAAAGGCACATTCGATTTCAATGGCTCCGTCCAATATTAGGAATCCTGACTCAACGTATTGATCTTTGAGGCGTAAAGTCCTGTTGGGTTTCCGCGGTAAGGCGCCATGTCCTAAAGGCGGCTCATCATAAAACGTTTATCACTCGCGGGCTCATGTGAGTCAGGGTGATCCAGACCATAATGGCCTTAATTTGTCAACAAACCTAGAAAAGTGGCACACGCAGCCCTTCCGAGTGGCACAAACTGGAAAATACGGTGTCCACTCTGGCAAGTATGAAAAAATAAAAACCCACAACAGTTTAAGAGTTAAATATGAGAAGGTCACCGTGTTTTCCGGGCCGTTGCTCATCCTAAATGGGTCCCTGCGGTCTAAATTAGGATGGATGGTGTGCTGTAGACTGGAGGATTCACCGGACTGAGTCTCCCAACGAGCCAAGTGGGGACAAGGTCAAAGGCGTGCCGATGCACTCGTGTTCAAAGAAAGACCCGTTGTGAGGAGGTTTAGTGTGGTGACGTTGTAGGATTTGTTGGACAAATTGGAGTTTCTACAGTGCAGCGGAGGTGGAGGAACCTGGCCATGCAGGTGTCCCAGAGAAATCCGGTCGTTTCCGTCTCTGTCTGTTGAATCTCTTCGGCTCGCTTCCCTTTGGAGTCTATAACATCAGAACATAACTTATTACTCAGAAACACTTTCATGAATGGAGTTATTTTAGGTGGTTTATATTAGGTTTACATAGAGGGAAGAACGATAATGGACCACTGCCATCTGCGTTTCATGTGAGATGGCAGCTCATGGTAACCGTGGAGCTAAGCACATGGGCCTGCAGTGAATGGAACTAGTACTCTCAGGTTTGAATACCGGTAGAATTCCCTCCCCAAGAGCCATGCATGTAAGCTACTGTGTCCGGCAGTCATGTGGGTCCCATTGGCACGCTAGTGGTACCATCAAATAAAAGACTAATCTCGTGAAGCAAATCAGGGAGCAGACACTTGAGAGGAAAATCTCTGCAGTGCTCCAGTTGGTTTTGATACTATGCTAATGAGAGTAGCTGGCTTTTTGCGTTGAGCCAGCAGTGAACTGCAGGACGAAGTGGAGCATTAGCTTGAGAAGGTTCTGAAGTTTAGTTGCATGTTTGTAGATAGCCAACAAGCATGGCAACGACATTCACAGAAGTCTTTCAAATAATTCTTAAGTATCTGACAAAAAAAGAGATAGACAGAGAGGAGGTAGAGAGAGATTACCTGAAACTAGTCACAGGAATATCATTAATTCATTAAGGGTTTAGCAGACAGGACTATAGCATAGACTATAGTCGTTTTTCTAATGTACGAAGAAAGTGGTTTGGTTCTGTTGCAAAAAATGTGAATTGGATAATTACAGTAGATATATTTTGGGTACCATTAATGGAAAATAAAACATTGTAAATGCTGCGCTGGACTATTATTAATCTTGTTAGTTTATCTTACATTTCTGAGCCCTACTACATATCCAATAAGATTGCAATGAAAGCCTACATCCAAAAGAAAAGCTTCTTAAAGCTGCTACCAACCTATTTTGTAGAGCAGAGTTTTTTTGTGAGGTGTAATCTCGATTAGAAAGACACTTTACAAATAAAGCTATTCTTATCAGTGGATGGTAGTATGCAATAAACATTTATGTTTTTAATGTTTTGTTTTTTTCCCGCAGCGGTCGCTCATTCACAAGTCCTAATCAACTGTGAGAATGTGAGAAATAAACATTTGGGCGTTTAACACTAGGGTCCAGCCGAGGCCTGGCTCCAAGTGGCCTATTTGACGCTTTAAACCCCAATCCAACATTGAGCGATTATTTTCATCCGGCAGTAGTGCACGTGCGGGGAGGAGCAAGGCGTTGTATTTATCAGTGAGACAGCGCCCCAGTCGGTTCAATAGGACCCAGAGTGAATCGCACTTTTCTCGCTTTCGCGCACTCCTTCTTCCTTGAGTCTGATACCCTCACCAACACTGGATGAGTCCTTCCGTGCGGCCGAGGAAGCAGCAGCAGCGATCGCTCCCGTTCTCCATCGCACCGCTGCGGTAAGCGAGAGGGGGGACACAACAGGAGGGCACTTCGCTGTCAGTGTCACTTGTTTCTCCTCTCTGGGTGAAACATCCAGGGGCTGGTCAACCGGACCGACTTCCTCTCAGACGGAGACCACAAAAAAAGGGACTTAACGCGCCCACTGGGGGATCAACGGAGAATCTGGACGGGTCCCACATCCAAAAGGGAACAATCGTAACTTAAGTAGATTGCTTCGTGATATAATAGGCTATATCCGTGGGGTTTGAAGAGAGCCCTTCTTTGAGCGAGGATGGGACCGCTTCTTCTTTCCATCGTCCTCTGTGTGAGCGCCGCTGTCCCGCACTTGGTGAAAGGTGAGCGGAAAAGTGGTTTGCTTTGCATGTTGTAGCCGTGGACAATGTCAGTGGCGCCCGTGGTTTTTATTATCGGATTACACCGTCGGCTTAATTGTGTTTGATCGATGCCATTCAATAATGTGTTTTGCCATCTGGCATGTAGAAAATGACTGATTCGGAGGGCGAGTGTGGGAATTATTAATCGTGTGCGTGTGTTTGAAATGGTTCATCATTTGCTGCTGGTATGTGGAGCATCAGCAGCCGGTGTGGGTTGAGATGAATAATGTATTCACCTAGGCTGTAATTTGACGTGATTTCCCAATCAAGAGTGATAAAGACCCTTTACTTTTTTTTATGTCTCTCTGAGGTTTTCCTGAAACTATAGGCCTATAGTTGATATCCATAACTTGGCAATGGACCGCATTTTTCCAATCTTCCCGTGAACGGGGAGACCTCGGCGTCTTCCCAAAGAATCGTAGTTGGTGAATGGTGCTGTGGAAGATGGATGTGACATTATGCTGTAGGTGAAAAACTGTCTATCGTAACAACGTGGAGATGTGTGCCTCCTAATGATAGATAAGTTTGTCACCCATTGCATGTTCTCCTTTTTTTTCATATTTTTTTTAATAATGGGGCCTACCATAGCTCAGCCTATTTCACCATTTGCCAAAAGATCTAGCAAACATTTTCGATTTCTACACATCAATTCGATGGGCGAATCAGCGGTGATTGCGTCAAGGCGCACTGGAGGAGGGGTGTGTGTGTGAGTGTAAGGTGTTCATTCTGTGGCTTCCCCTCCGACGGTGTGTCCCCAGAGTGGGAATCTTCCCGCCACGGGGACAGTGGCTCTCCACCCACACACACAATCGGACATGTTAGATTTAACATACAAAACAGGGCAGTCACTTTATACATTCGACACATAGGCTAGCTGTTTTTTTTTCTTAAAAAAATGAATGTCCAGAAAAATCGATAACAGCTGATCAGATTATTAACGTTAAACAGGCATTGCCAGACATGTAAATGCAGCAGGACACAAATGATCGGGTTATTTACATTCAACAGAAGTCCAAGCACATGCTCTCGAGAAAACACTCAAACATCAAAGGATCGTTCATGCATGCACAACTCTGCTCCATCGCTGGGGTCTGTTGTCTCATCGACAGCCAGCGAGCTCCCCTACGCTTGTTTTAATTTACCAGGATTAAGATTCTGAAGAGCTTCGTCTCGTCTGATCGTTGCTGCGTTATTATTATTATTATTATTATTTATTTTTTTATTATTATTATTATTATTATTATTATTATTATTATTATTATTATTATTATTATCATTATTATAACTTCAAGGACAGAGCAGTCTTTCACTGATTCATAATCTTTGAAGGGTTATTTTTTTGAAACAAGAATTTATGCAACAAGGAGGGAGGCGGGGGTAGCCTTTTCTCGTCCCTTTATGTAAATGTAGTTAACATTTTGATATAAAATAAGTTAATGGTGTATTCTTATGAAGCATAGACCTAGGAGAATATTATTACTGCTGGCAGTGGCTCAGGAGGTAGGGTGGGTTGGAAGGTTGCCGCGAGTGTCGAGGTGTCCTTGAGCAAGACACTTAACCCTGGCTGCCGCCTTGCACTGCTGACGATGCTGTTGGTAGGCTATAATATGAATGTGTGTGAATGTGAGGCAATAGTTGTTAAGCATTTTGAAGGGCCTCTGGTCTGAAAAACTATATATAAGTGCAGGCAATTCACAATTTTTCAAGCATTTATTTGACAAAAGTCACTTGAACAGTATACAACAAATCTAAAATGTATTGAGTGGGTGACTTGATTCTTTGTGTGGGGAGTTATATCTTTTGAACTAACCACAAGGTAGCATTAATGTTTTGAAGTGTCACAAGGAAATGTCGTGAAAACTGGTACACAAAGTGTTGATTGCTCATGCTTGTGATCCACTTAAAATAACAGCAAGATCGACCAGGTCACTGCGAAAGACGGGTCGGCGACCACTGCTGTTTACAGACGCAATATCCATACCACAACTTAACATTGGAAGAATATGAAATGGCCACATTTTCTAGAATTCGGCCATTGCTGATTTATCCCGATGAAGACGGGTGATGACGCAGGTGTAGGCCTACTACCCACCCCTATTGCTGCTCTCTGTTGGTAATGGTCCGAGAGACTCTCAACTTTAAACCCATCGGATTGACAGTACCGGTATATTCCATTGAATTTTGACTGATTTGTGATGCAGTGCCTTATCCGATTGCATTCTTTGTTAACATTTGGGAAACTTTTTGCCAGAGCAGACAGATGTTGCTCGTATGGGTCACGTGCGGGTTAGGGGCTGATAAAATGGTTCCATATCTGAGGACATTGAACTGGCGCTCATTCTTCCTCAGAATTCGATTTTATGGGAAAATGTATTCTAATGATTATATTCTAATACACGACTTAAGTTTGCGGGATAGAAAAAAATCCACAGGCCCAATTGAAAAGGCCTGCAACAGACCCTTGTCCGAAAATCCAGCTTTCATTGGTCTGAGGAGATCAGAAAGCAGAGCAGTTAACTTTGATGCAGGTAAATAGACTATACTGAAATACTGATGCTGAAAGAGAATGTGAGTAGGCAAGTGCCCAAACTGGTATTGAACTAATGCTGCATTAAAGCTACCTCTATGCCATCCAATTACCAGTAAAAGGTTAACTGGTGCAGCATGGGTTTAAAGTCTGAATCTCTAAACCTCTGGTATTATTTTACACGGCTCTGGGTTACAGAGATAGAGAGAACTGAGGGCTGCATGGTGACTGAACAGTAACGAGTAACTTCATTTAACCATTAACTCGTATATATACTTTCTATCTTGTGTCTGTTTTACTGTTCCCTCAGATGATAGTTGACCACAGACCAAGACCAAGGAATAATACTTTTACTACGTTAGCCTAATGGCAAGGCTATTGTGACTTTACTAGGCTAGTCGACGAATAGCTATAATACCCTTTTACAGTTTACTGGATACATAAGGAAAATGGAGAATTGTTTTAACTTGGCAGGACGTATGTTTTACGAAGTAGATGTGTGTTGGAGACTATTTGTTAGTTATGGGTAAAAACTAGAAGGGTGTCATTAGCAGGTCAACAGCATGTTATTATCAAGTTGCACTGCCAGGCTGTGGGCAGAAGAGCAGGTTAATGACTTGGAGACACTCGGTCTGATCCATGGGTCAGCAGCCACACGTTGCTCGCGTTTATCCCTCTCTGCCTTGTCAGTTCTCTTTGAAGCGGGCCAGAAAAATGCAAAATAAGTTGTCCACTGACAATTTCTTTCCACAGTGTTCGGTCAACATGTAGAAGAAAGCAGGCGTGTAAGTGGGTCACGGCTTCCCCTACTGTCTTCCTCCATTCGGAAACATACTTGCCTCCGGAGTCAGACAAACCTCAGTCTCTTTTACACCAAGTGTGGTTTCGAGAGCAGAGGGCTGGAAGACCGCTAGGCTTTCCCTTAACGGGCCACACACACACACACACACACACACACACACACACACACACACACACACACACACACACACACACACACACACACACACACACACACACACACACACACACACACACACACACACACACACACACCGGCTTTCAGGCTGTCCTCTTGAAGCCTGGCTCACATTCTCTCTGATGATAAAGCAGTCAACTTCTGCCTCATCATCTCAGGCCTCTAGACCAGAATAAAGGACTATCAAATAAACAGCAAACACAGCCATTTGGACAGGTCTGTTATGATGAGATTTCCTTTTGATAAGCACTATTTATGGCAACAAAGTCTGGCTCCTTTCATCCATGCATTGCTTTCTTCTTGTACAGTCAATATGTAACTGTGTTGAGGCATTTGCGGCTTTGTAGTCCACAATGACAAGATTATCAGTTAGTATCACATTTATGCTAGGAAGGATGGACCGACATCTCTGTTGAATGGCCATCGCCTTACGGAACCCTGTAGCCCCGATTCCTGTCATAATGAGGCATTTTGCCTCGGAATGCACCACTCTGAATCCAATGCAGGACGGCACTAGACTTCATTCAATGCAACATGTCATCGTATGTCATTTGTTAGCTAGGCTTGCATTGCCTGTAAAGGAGAAGTGACTGTTTCAATTAAGCACACAAACAGTATGTAGTATCGCTAGTCTCCATGGATTCTTTTTATCTTACAAAAAATACAAACTTGATCAACTTTGACGGGGCATGACCTTAATGCTGAAAGGTGGTTGTCTCTCACCCAAAGTTTGTTATTTTGCTGATTATAAATGGCGAAGGAAACCAGAGTTTACAATGCTGTGAAACAATGTCCAGAGCATTATGTTTTATTATGGCATATCAAATGGCTACAAAGCAATCATTATCTTATGCTACTAAAAATAAGAATCTTATGATCACAGAAACACTACTGTTATCGAATGCCTTGGAGTTGTTGTTGGCACTTCAATGTTTTAATTAGTCTACCCCATTTCTTTCTCTTTCTGAAATTCTGACTACAGGTAGACACGTTGTTAGCAGCTATCTGGCCTTGTGTACAAGAGGCTCCATTGTTTTATGGTTCAGACAATGCCCTCCTTCTTCTGGCTCCTGTACCCCTGTTCCTGCTGTCCCATTGTCTCGGGTCCAGTCTGCCCCATTGGGCATTCCATGAGAGAGAGCTGCACATATGGAACCTGAATGCATTCTTTTTTCTTAGCGTGTAGTCATGTGCATGTGCGTTTGCCTCTGTGTGTGTCTGTGTGTGTGCGTGTGTTCAAGAGTGTGAACTCCAGTGTTATGTTGTTTTGTTTTTGCTATTATTGCAATAATTGTTCATTATAGACTTTAAAATAAATGGTCTGCCATCTGCAAACCAATTGGAGAGCTTATTGTAAGCAAATTAACTAATTAATTGTTTCTAAATTAATGCATTTAAGTCTCATCCACTGTTAAATTGCATTGCTTGCTTTGATTCCTGAGTGTGTGTATGGATTGAAGTGATTGCCGGATGAATGTTTCAGGCCTTACTGTGATGATTGACACCCATAACATTAACATAATGACAATGAGAAGGGAAATCTTCATCCAGTCGAAGTGAAATTCTTAGAGGGATATTTACCATGGCAAAAACTGCATCTTACAGTATGTAGTAAAAAACATAAGCTTCAAGCATAGCAATGCTTTGTCAGTGTGAACCCTTGCTGCATACAATGAAGGTTATTTGCATGGTCTGTTCCATACTTTTACAAGTCAGATGGTAAGCCTACATTTATGGCAGAAATATACTTAGATGGTCTGTTTCATTCTTTATTGGAATCATTTCAGCTGGATATCAAACAAATAATTTTACCACTTCAGTAATAAATAGGACCAAGAATATATAGAGAGTACCTGTGATGATAAACGGGTCTGCTTAAATGCAGGCAGAGTGTGGCAATCTATTTAAAACGCTATTACATTCATCCTGCTCTGAAGGTTATGGACATTGCAAGGGTATCTTTTTAATAATAGATACATACAATCTACTGATGACCTTTCCAATGTTGTGAATGATATAATCTTAAATCATAGGAGATGGGTCATCCAACGCTATGCATTTCAACTATGCGTATTGGATGGTAATAGATGCATTGTCCTGCTCCCTGATAATTAACCTCATTTGGATTGATAGATGTTTTTTGACAATACAACAACAAAGTAGACATTTCATAAAAACAAGAATGAACCTTGAACTCAATTTTATTCTATTGTCAAAAAGTGCTTTACTATCATGCACGCTTTTTAGTAGTAAAAGCTAGTTACTGTCCTGTCTGTCTTAAATTAGGAACAACTGATAGTACACACAGTATCCATAGACACATGGATCATGATAGTTTTAAAGCTCTGATGATTCTGGGCGCGTGAAGTCAGACTCAAACACAGATCCTCTAAGTGCTTAATTAAGGCAATGACAAAATGTTGACAAGGACTTTGCACAAAAAAGAAAAAAATAATGGAGGACTTAATGCAAATGTCAGCATGTGGTGGCAGTAACAAGCATGGAAGGGATCACGCTCAAACATGAAAGTGGTCATTAGGACGTTTCATCCGTCGTGTCAGCCGAGTTTTAAGTGTGCTTAATGTCCGTGGCTGAGAGCGGGCTGTGGCCTTTCCTTTCAAGCCTAGGCCAGTCGGTTAGACCTCATAGTGGCATTAATCCCACCAAATCACCATGATTACCCCTCCCCTGGAGCTACAGTTCCCGGATTCAGGGGTGTTGGCCATGCGCTGAAAGGTTGTTTACAGAGATGAGATATTTTTTTGGTAATGTTACACAAGCAATTCTTGCTTCATGATTCAATTTACTCAGTGGTTCTATCATGGGAAGCAGATTTGGGTCTGGCTGGTCTGGTGGCAATGAACTGTACAGCACTGGAACAGCATTCACATGGAGGAACATTTTCCCCCCATGTTAAATAAACATTGACATCTGCCGGCACCTGGCAATGTCTTCCTCCAGTTGTTATAACGTTGGTATCTCCTTAATTACAAAGAATACTTTTCCAAGTGCCTTTGAGATTTTATTCAAACCTCTGGTCAAGTTCCCTGATTAACGGATCGTTTATGTTTAGAAAATGCCCTGTATAGCGTACCTGCGTCTGAATGTGTCTGTCCTGCTGAGGCCTTTGCAGCAGAATATACTGGATTCTATCCACATGTGTTAGACAAAGTAGGCTTTAGGGGGTTAAGGCTATGATCTTTACTTCATTCCGATAAAATCTCTCCATGGTCAGCAGGAAAACCATCAGATTTGCATTAAGCCCATTCTTCTTTTTTGGGATCAAATGGGTGCAGGTAGCTTAAGATCTTACCTCATACAAGCCGTATGAAAAGGGCCAACGCTGGTTGTAGTTCTTCAGAAATATTGCAGTCTGCATCATTTGCAGGGTTCAAAGTAAATTAATAGATAATATGATATATTTATAACGACAACATTTGTGCTTTAGTGGAAGTGATCTGTTGGATTTGAATTAGGATAAAACAAAAAAATGCCCCCCTAACCCGAACATTTTTGTAGACGTTACACGGTGACATGGCTTTCTGTTGGGTTGACCAGGAGAATAGGTCTTCAAATGGCTGTAGCAACCAACCATTGGAATCAGATATTAGTTTCTCATTTGAAAAACAACTCAGGGATTCTGTCTCAGAATCACTACATATTACATTTTTGCAAAGTTCCTATGGCGTTAAATCCATAAGAGGACACACATTTTTGTTGGGCTGGAAACCTGGAAAATGAAGATAGTATTTTGCAAAATAGCACACTGGAGTAAATAGTGAAAAGCTTGACATGACAGCCAGTGATAAATTGCAAATAAAGAAGAACTATATTTCACATAATGAAAAAATAAAGCCTGGAAAGTGTAGTAAATTGATGTTAGATGTTTAAAAACAGTATCAAAGGGATTTAGCGTGTATAGTTCCTTAAACCCTCCCTTGTATGTGGACAATAACATCAACCCCTTCTAAGACTTAGCTCCATACTATTATACTACAAGTTTCAGAGAAGGTAACCTTCTCTCAGATGTGGCAATCAACATCAACCACTGCCCGGGCCAGATGGAGCTCGACACATTGATACACCTTCATGACGTTTATTCCCTTGTTCGTGCCTTGGGAAAAGGCATTAGGACGTCACGAAAAGAATTCAACTTAGGTTGAAGTGGTTTTGTGTTCACTGCCCTTTCAACAAAAAATAACAAAGTAATGTTTTTAGCTGGGTATTGCACGTCGTCATCCTCCTGTGATCTGCTCTAAAGGGGATGGAGCATTTCACTGCCCAGATAACTTGCCTTTTGATATGCATAAGCAGCTGTCAGCCATGTGTGAATGTGTAAATGTGTGTGTACCCGTGTGTAAACCTGCACATGTGTGAATTCATCCCTGCTTGAAGCTTTGAGAGATAACCCAAAAATGTCAGCCGAAAAAGTCCAGGCAGATTCCGGGCAGCTTTTCCCCAAGTTGTTTTTTGCACAGTGTGGCTGTGCATCTAAACCTCATTTGCCAATATACTAACAGTTCCCCTTTATTAATCATGTCAGCCTGTCTGCCCTCCGACTGCAAGGGTAGAATTCAAACGAGGGGGATATTCGCTGAGTGATTGATTGAGAGCAGGAACCCTATGTGTTGAAGACAAGAATATCAAAAAACACAATGTGATCCTTGGAATGAACAAATATGAGCTTGCTGTGCACCTGTGATATGAATATAACAGCTTTCTCATAACCAAAGTGTCTCACTGTCCCGTTTGTGCAGAAACACTTTCAGGTGAAATCTGGGCTTGTCCTTCAAACAATTTCTCCCTGCTGCTGCCTTGTACTTCTACTTCTGAATAAGTTTTATCCACACTATTTATATTTATAGCAGTAGGATCAGAGAAAATAGTCGTATAAGCTTGCTGTAATTATCATTTCGTGTATCATTACGTGACATCCAATATTGTTAAAAAAGATATTCCAGGGAAACATGGTTTATTAGCACTCAAGTCTTGTCCCAGGTGTGAATCAGCAGTTACACTTCCCAGCATCCACACCTTCTTCATCAAACTCACTGAGAAAGAATCCAACAGGGGTGTTGATTTGTGTTTGAAGCTTTGTGCATTGGGGAGACGAGAATACATGTAGGGGAGATATTTAGTCATTGAAAGAGGTACAGAAAAATGGGCGGCCGGCGTGTATGTTTGTAATGAGGCTACCAAGGCTCTCCTGAGCAAACTAGGCCACCCGTAATGAGCATGCAGAGAGACCACAGTAGGGTTTGTGGGGCAGATAAATAGATGAGATGGAGAAATACAGAAGGGTGGGGAGGAGGAGTATACACAGGGAGAAGGAAAGGATTGCATCGGAGATAAAGCGAGCGTGTAAAGATAGAAAGTAAAATTGCATAGTTAAACCTGAGACTTTGATTTATTAATGATACAATTTTTATGATTACAGACTTCTGTTATTTTCTGCAGGATTCAAAGCAACATCAGCTTCCCTGATACATTGGTTGCCATGGAGTTTTGATGGGACTCTGTACAATTGTTTTGCACACTATTTTGATACACTGTGTATCACACATTGTGACACATTGTTGGAAACAATAGTAATAGCAAAAAGAACAACAATAAACTGTAAATTGATTTTTTTTTTTATTTACAGTACCATACAAGAAAGGCAATCTATAAAAAGGCAAGGCTATATCAAAAACAACATCACATAGAAACTTTAGATGTAATTACATATGATGGATGTTGCAAATCCTGATGAATGTTGATGTTTCCCATCCATAATTGTTCAATTTACGAGAAGCTAGCCCCTTTCTTTTGAGGTTCTCTGTGAACCCAGCACACGCTAGCACTTGAGCACAGTCCATTATCACTGCACAGGGACCATGTTGAAGTGAGTATCGATCCTTTCCTTAGACAAAAGCCTGTTGAGCACCTCTGAAGGGCTTAAGAGTTTGCTAAAGGGAGGACCATCCAGAGTGCAAAATAATAAGGGCAGTACTCGGTAAAATGTGGTACCAGCTTCTTCGTAACAAGAGGAAGGCGTCAGGCCTAACAGGAGTAGGAATTCTTTCCTAACTTTTTTTTTACTAATCCACGCTGCAATTGTTTCCATGTTTGAATTCCTACTCTCAAAGTCTAGCCATTTCAGAATATTGTCTGTAATGGAATTCTTTATTCCACTGACTGCCGTTTCTTATTCAAATACCACAAACTGCTATTTGACTCCCAAGACCGAGTGCATCAGGGAAAACTTAGACGTGGTTAGACGGAAATTCTCACAAATGTAGTCCGTTTTGGTACACGCAGCATGTTGTATTTGTGGCCTGTGAAATTAGGGAACCTTCACACCTTCTAGGGGAATGGTAGATGGGGATGAGAGTAGAGCCAAAATCAATTATTGGACAGTAGGAACATTAAAGTTAGATTTAGGTATGAAGGTTTTCTGAAGTGCGAATGAAGATGAGGGAAGCCACCAAGCTACCTTGCGGTGACCAAAGCCTAACCACATAGCTGTGATTATGTGTTTGGCTCCATGCCAAGCCTGGCTTCTGTGGAAAACACTGCAGTAGTTTTGCAGTCACGGTTGCACAGACTTTATTCAATGATGCATGGTTGTGGTAGCTTTGTGTCTCACTAGAGGTGACAATAAAGGTTTGTTTGTACCCCACATAAGGTGTTGTTGGTTATGATCGCATGGACAATGAATTTGTCTTCCTTGTTATGTACGATACTTTTTGACCTTGGCAATTATGTGAGTGAGTTGTTTGTAATCAACATCATACCGAGGGTGTTTCTTGAAGTAAAGAGATTCATTAACAAAACACAGTTTATTAAATGGCTAAATGGTTTAAAGTTCATGTTCAAGCATGAGATTTATATTCATTTTTACCTAACTCAAACCACACAACTTTTCCGTGTTAAATCTTACGGCTCCCTTGAGCATTGCTTTTTGAGGCTTGTATCTCAGAGAACCGACCCTGTCTGTTTTGGCTTGCTACAGCCTTCTTTGTTTTTCTTTTTTTCCCACTGTGATGTTTACATTCACTGTATTCTCTAAACATCGCCTCTCTCTTCTCACCGCTTCGTCCCCAAGGCCAGAGCGAGCTCCTTCCCTCCAGCTATTACAACCAATTTGGAGGGGTGTCTGTGCCCCTGCCCCCTCCACACAAACAACCCCCTCCCCACAAACACAACAACCCCCTCCCCCCACCGCCGCACACAAACACACATTTCTACACAAAACCATTTGAAATACTGCATTCAAGGGTTTATCTTCCCGGTTAGGAAGTGAACAACTGGCCTCTAAATTCTTTATTGAAAAGAAAAAAAATAAATGGTACACTTTCATGGCATTTTCTTTTATCCTTTGACATTGTGTGATTGAGGAAGAAACACAATTTGAGCAATAGAAGGAAACAAGGAAATACGTTGTGCTTTCTCACGTCGAAAAATTGTCTCCTCCTACCACAGGGCTCTCCATGGTGGATTATTACTTGACAGCGTTGCACAGAATGGTCATAACCCGACCATTGCTTGCTGAAGGACTTGGCTCTAAATTATACGAACAGGTCATTGTGGCCTTCACATGTGGATGCACATGTGTTGGGGCAATAAAGGATGAACATTTCTTGATTGTTTGTCATCAGTCTCAATTTATGCATACATGCTTTATTGACAATCAAAGCTTGATCAATAAGATAAGTTAGCTCTCTTTTTTAGCAATGGTAATCTACAAAAAGCAATTTGCCAGAAAGGTATGTTTTACAATGATGTGTAATGTCCCATTTGGGCAGTATGTATGTTGGTGAAAAGTCTATATGAAAATGTTCTACATCTACATACCATTGGAAGTCTTCCCAGATTCAGGCTTGGTTATGACGTCAGTCAGTGCCAGTGAACAGCAAAGTGGAATGCAATACTAAAGCTATGAGGTCATTGAGGTTGTGGTGTACTGTACACAGCTGTGGATGTTTAGAAACAACCGTCATCAATACGATCTTGGGAAAGTAAACCAGTCCCTTTCAATGAAATACACAGACTTTTAAAAATAATCTCGTTGCTCCACTGTGCTTGGCATACTGTCCTTGCTTGACAGTATGGTATTAGCATGTACAACAGTTGGTGAAGTGGTCTGTTTTCACGTTCTTAAAATAAAGCCCATCTGTTGAGTTTTGAGATTTTTCACTCGTGCCCTGAAATGCTCTTTTTATTAGTTATCTGTATTGCACATGCACTAAAAAAAATACCTGAACTGAACTGCTTGCTGAGAAAAAAACCCATTAATATATTTAGTGGATTACTTTGATACATTTAAATGTAAAAATTGATTTATTCAGGGTTGTATTTGTAGTGCTTGCATTCTTTTCAGACTGCAGCTAAAAAACTATTGTTTTATTAGCATTTTCATTATTATGATTACAGTTATTATACAGTATTTGCTATCTAAATGTCAGATTAACAGTATCCTCCTCATTATCACAATTATGTTTCATTTTCTAAGAAGTCCAAGGCTTTTGCTAATGTGTGAGTCATTTCACACCAACCACCCACGCAACACTGAATGCATTAATGCTAATCAGGACTGTTGCAGAACAAATATATTGATGGTTGATGTTTCCAGTGAAACTCTAGCATACGCTTGAAGTCATAATATGACAACAGATTATTTCTCTGGTCTGTTGGTAGATTTACACTATACAGTAGTTCCCGTATTTGTGAATATTTATTTGGAAAAAATAAATCAAAAGATCAATTATTCAAAAGACGGATTTGCATTGATCTTATGTCACTTACAAGCAGGTATAAGTGGCTTGAATCCAAATTGAGTAAATAGGCTGACATGTGGAGACATATCATACATAGTTCTATAATTTAGGTCATGTCAAGCCGTGAGACTGGAGGTGCAATGCTGGTGACCACAGTTACTCTATGACTGCTAAATGGATAGCCGAAATCCATTGCTGAGATTGCTTCTTACTTACTGGCGATGCCATGGGTCTTGCGGTAATAAAACAAAAGGACACTAACTTTATACTTTTCTTGGGATATAGTCACTGGAATCATGGGAATCAGTCTTATAAATATAAAGTATAATGTTTCTTATCTATTAAGCAATGGAAAAAATTGCATATGATACAAATGTTTGGGATACTGATTGACACAATGCAATCTGTGATGCAGTGTGGAAATGGTTTCAATTTGACATTTTTAAATTAACTTTTCTAACCATTAACTTCCCCAAAGCCAGCACAATGTGCGACTTCAATAAATTTTCCTATGAACATGTTATTGTTTATTCTAATGAGCACAAACAAGTCATTATATTTAGTATCCACATTCATGATAAATGCCATTCATGTGGTGATAATCTGTCAAATGTTTGTGGAGACTCGTCAATTGCTAGCTGTGAATGATTTTCCTGCCCGAAAAGTTTTTTTTTTTTTTCAATGCATAGATAACACGTTTGTCACAGAATGCATTATAATTCAACAAAGTTTCGATGAATCAAATTGGCCAAATGTCACTGTCTGGCACTTATAGTACCATTGCCGTGATAAAGCCTCCAATCAAAGTCAATCCAAAATTTAACAAGCAGAAGGTTGTATTTCAGAAAGCCTAATACAATCTCCTTGGGTTGTATTGCTACTCTCGGCTATCGATCAATACGATACTGGATATTCCCATAACAATATTTTCGTACTATTCAAGAAATAAATACAGATTTTGTCTTTCAATGCTCAATAAAATAAGTCAAACGCAAATTGGTTGAATATTAGACGGAAAATACGCTCATGTACATTGCAATGAAAACGCACACCCTCCTCCCTAACCTTACACATTGCTAGTGACAATGTGTGGTTTAGTACCAACAAATACAAAGCTGTGGCATTTGCTTGCTAGTGGATGTCAGATGGTAGATTTTAGCATGGTGTTACACCTGGTGTATTGAGGTTGTTTCTGTATTCTCAGTCATGGTATTACTGTATTGTGCTACAATCGTAGACACAGACTTCATACCCTCTAAAAAAAAAGAGTGAGCCTCTTCTATGTTAATCTCACCTGAATTCTGTAAATACATGGCTGCTAGTACACGAGTGCATTGCATGCACCAACACACACACACACACACATACCCATATGACCACCCACACATACACTTAGTACAATGAAGGAAAAGTGTTACGAGTTGGTTAATGATTCAATACCCATCACTCACTTTTTATGTCTCATAGTGTCCCTTATTTATATTGCAAGATATCAACCGAGGACACTGTGTCACACCCACATAAAGTTCACGGCGATCAAGTTGGGTTAGGGTTTCATTAATCACGTATAGGCTGGGTTAACAGTGGCCGTTTGGTTCCATGCACCCCTGAGAGGTTAAAGAGCTGGTTTTACAGGCTGGACCTTTTCATCACACTGACTCCTGAATCTATAGGTTTTCCCCAGGGAGGTTGAGGCACATTGACGCTTGACCAATTTTTAAACACACCCTCCAGCCCCCTTTCCTTCTGCGATAGGCACCGCTGCCCCCTCAGTCTGCCTGTCCAAGGATGTGGTCCCTGGTGTCCCGGCAATGTTGCATAGTTATCTCCGGCGCCAACCAACAACCCCCAACCGCAGCTGGTAGCTCCAGCTCTCCCCCTGGGCGCTCATCCTCTCCTGGCAGCCTGCCACGGAGGTCTTTACCAGGAAAATGAGTTCCGGCCCCCGCAAACACCTGCGAGCCCTACCCCAAGCCCCGTTTCCGTACTCCTCTTTCTATTGTTGAACTAAATTGTAGCACTAGGATGGGTTATATCTTTCACTTACTAGATGATTTTCAATCAATGGATGGCTTTCTTAGGACTAAAAGGTAGTTACCAGAATAGCCAAGGCCTCCTGTAATGCTTTAAGGTCATGGTTAGTATCTATATATCTTGCTGACTTGAATGTGAAATTGTATTTTATTTTTGGTGTCCAACCCCTTTTGTAATATGGACAAGTATTTACATGTGTGTAGGATGCTGCTAAAATGACAAATGACTTGTCTCATCGCCAGCAAAACTATGTGTTTAACATGCATGTCTGGTGAATGTGATCCATTCTGTACACCTTGGGGGTCATATCAGCCCCTATATGCCGGACAGACCATTTGGTTCCCGTTTAGATTATGGATGTTATTGCATCCCTCCGGCTGTCCTTCAAATTAAACCGGTTTTTCACGGCATGATGGCTTATCGTGCCGGATGGACGTGGATCTGCTGAAAAGAGATCTTTGACCAACGTATATGAAGAACCGCTTATTTTTTAACAAACTCCAGGCTTTCTATTAAAAAAGCCTACATATTCCATATATTACATCTTGTAAGGAATATACAAATATTATGGAGGTAAGAGTTAAACTTTGTAGTATGCCATTGAGAAATGTATTTCATATATTCATAATGAGGACTGAGAAGAACTATCATCCCATTAAGGAATGTTAAAAACGTTAGGCACCACGAAAAGCATGGCCTGTTAGTAGGTTATCCTGCATTTGAGTGATAACTCTCCTGGGATTTGGAAAATGAAAAGTGCTCCTTTAGAATTTGGGATTTAGAGAAAAGTTCAAGTCCCATAACTAGAACTCCACTTGACCTGAACTTTGTAAGTAAAATGTTTTTATTTTGTGTGCCTCATGAACAACACAATCTATACAACAAGGCATGGCCACTCCATTGACCATGCTATGGTCAATGGAGTGGAAAAAATGCATCTGTTTGCAAAACAACAGTAGGCACTACTTTAGATGTTTATCTGTGTCTTCACATGTTGTCTATCTCTTTAAGCTTGTACTTCATGGGTCATATAGAGAGTGAGTAGAACATTGCATCTCACAGTATTAGGTCCATTTCCCTGCTTAAAAAAAAAAAATGTTTAGCCAAACCATGACTTCGTTCACTTCTTGTGAGGTAACTTTAAGAACAACATGTTGTTTCAACATCTCAAGAATGTGTATGTGGTCCGTATCCCTCCAGCACAGTGTCAAAGTTAATCATTTTCCTCTTTAGCTCAGCAGAATCATAACCATATTCCCAGAGTAGGAACCATATGTCGGGTGTTGTAAGGTTTTCAGATCATATCCATTTAGTGTTTGTGATAAATGCTCACTGACATTAACACATCTAGGGAATGCAGTGTGTCTTCTGTCTGTGAAGCATATATAGCATTTTTTTTTGATTGAACTCTCAAGGAAACAAAACGGACCCAACAGAAAGACTGGGCATTGAAAGATGCGTTCATATGAGTCTTTGGTGCTTTATTTGGAAATGCTGCAAAAAGTCAGTTAGGCCTATAGATAGATAGAGGATTTAATCGAGGCGTACGTGCCTTGTGTTGACATTAGTTCTCTCTTTCCTGCCTACTCTATTGTTGCCCCTTCCCATATGCTAAGTCTAAATAAGCATGCAGTGATTTGGAATAATTAATGCCCATAATATTTCCCATTATTTCCATGGGAACCATGGTCATTGGTGGGCGGCATCATTAACCCAGCAGGATCGGAAGACTAATCACTTAACAACTATAATGGTCCCATTTATGCCGATAGGCATTGTACATCTGTTTACCAATAATACATTTGTGTTAAGTTTAAATAAATATAACAAATAAAAGTTGATACAAATAATGCATATCTCCTATAAAATGGGGCTGCTTTTTTGGAACAAGGAACAAGGCTTTTTTGGAACAAGGTTACTCTCATAACATTTGGACACAATCCTTAAATAATTAAGATATTTCTGGATGCTCTGTTGTTGTCCCTCTTATTTCTATCCAGTGATCTGTCCCTCTTGTGTTATTTGTGGTCTTACTGGTGCATGTCAGCAGTTAGGTCAGGCTCTGTGGTAATGATGGTAGACAGACCGGACCTGGGCTCCACCGCTCGGCTATGGTATTAGCCCTGGGATTACGAGTCAGGGAGGCATGTATATATGCCTTACAGGCTAATCCTACGGTGGTCCAGAATGATGAACACATTTTAGCCAGAGGCCTCTATCCGGAGTTGTGGCTCTGGGGAGGAGGGGTTGCCCGACACAGTGTGTTAGATTATCTTTCAGGATTTTTCATGTGTGTGTGTGTGTGTGTGTGTGTGTGTGTGTGTGTGTGTGTGTGTGTGTGTGTGTGTGTGTGTGTGTGTGTGTGTGTGTGTGTGTGTGTGTGTGTGTGTGTGTGTGCTCTTGCCTGTTTATTTGTTGTTTATCGTCCATATGTGATACCTCAGATCTTACTCTACGAGTGCAATGCTTCTAAACATTGAGGAAATGTGTGGTCTTTGCAACGTGCTACACATGTTATGTTATGCGTTACCACACAGGGGAAACTAATCGGATCTCCTTTCTCTTCACCCTATTCTCCTACTCTGTCTTTCTCCACAGCAGCAGATGGTGAGGAACCAACTACACCAGGTGGGCAATGTTCATGCTCTGAGACGTGTGTGTGTTTGTGTGTGTGTGTGTGTGTGGGCACACGCAAGCGTGTGCACTCATGCATTTGAGGTGTACATGTGTGTGCAATCCCATTTGGACATTTCATCCAAAGGGACTTCCATTGTCTGATTCTGGTGCACAGTCACACGTTATCAGCGACCTCTTGTTTTCTCAAGCGCTCTACCTATTCCATCTTTCCGTTTGGCTTCACCATCTCTATTGTTGCACTCAACAGACCTGGGCAGCAACGAATATACACTAATCTTTTATTCACTCTACCTGCCTGAGATTTTATTATTTGGTAGTCTTGTCAAATGGTAGATCCCTCAAATGTACTACTTCTAAAGTGATTTTGCAGTGGCGACACAATTTGTCACAAGTAAACCAGAAACCATTTTTACCGTATTTTTTGTATTTGTATTTCGTTGTCATTTATGTTAATCCATCAAAATAACTGAACAGATTTGTTTCATAGGAAGGAAAAAGTGAACGTCGAATAATGCATCTTGGGCTCATAACGCGAGGGTGAATCTCATTTTAGGAAATCTTATTGACAATTTGAAGGAGAAAGCTAAACATTGCTAGGCAGATGGAATTTATTTTGCTAGAGTGCACTTCATAATCTATACAAATAAAAGTTGCAATTTAAATCCCACTTCAAACTTTTCCCTAAAAACCAACCTTGAACCACTTAATCCCTTTAGAGTTAACCAAAGAACAGAGCAAACCACCAGACACACATTTAACCTGTTCTAGTCCCGTTACTCAAGACCTCCTTGTATTGTAATCATCACTAATATGATTCTTCCAGGGGCAAGTGTATGCACACAGACACACACATACACACAGACACACACACACATCCAGTTATCAAGAGATCTGTATTAGGTGTGACTGTTGAGCGGTGACCTGGAACTGGACGTGGGGGGAAATAGGGCAGAGTGATGCAGGGGTTCAAATTACATGTGACAGGCATCAAAAAGGGGTGGTGCTCTGGATAGAAAAACCAAAATGTCACAATACAGACAGGCCTCTCCTGTCAACAACCTCTTTGGCAACGGTTACTAATGTTTAGGTTTAACGTGGACAGGCATAGGCTAAAGCGATGTCACCCAAACGTGGGAGGGTGCGACTACCTTTTGCTTCGATGTAAAGGCCCTGACAAACCAAACCGACGTCAAAGAACTAAGACTGCAGATGTATTCAAACCGGAAAGAAAGCAGCGTTTGCCTTCCATTTCACACCACTCTCGCTCAGAAGGGTTCGTTATATAGCCACTTCAAAATAAAGAATATTTGAAAATTATGAATGATCAGATGAAATGAAGTGGAAAATGAGACAATCTTTTAGTGCGTTCCCTCTTGACAAAGCCGTTTGCTGGATTGCTCACTTTCGTTTTTGCTTCTCTTGCAAGGATTTGCTTAGGCTGAACAGCCATTCAGAGCGATTTCTCTCACTGACGGCCTCTGCACCGATTCAACATATGGCTGAAAAAAAACATCTATATAGGCCCATTTATCAAGGCACATATTAGTAACGATCACTATAACTCCCACGATCTAGGCTATTAGGCCTACCACGATAAGATGGGTATTAGGCCCCCAACAGAACATGTTCGAGGGGTAACAATAGGAAATGTCTAGATTGTTTTAGGATTGAATAACAATAGCGATAATGGCATCAACCTTTTATACATTATATTATAGGACTGAACAAATAATAACGAATCAAGCCGCTGAGAGCTCTAACCATAGCCTACTATGCGTGAATGGCGCAGCATCTCAGAAAAAATAAAAAAAACACTTATTGTGTTAAGGGTTAGGAATATGGTACAATTCGAGAGACATATTTGTTTGGGCGATATTGAATATATTTGGTTCTCCTACTATACTGTACATAATAAATGCAGACAGAACACACAGTGATATTTCACATTGGTGCCATCATGACTGGTGGAGCTGGGATTAGATGGTGGTTCTGCAGGCCTCCCAGCGCCTTTGGAGGCATTTCGTCTTGAATCTTTTTTATCTCCCATAGACGGGCACGGGAATCTTTTGTCTTGCGAGTTGTTTTTACACAGCAAGGGTGGATCCAGGGTGAAGCAACACACATTTCTCATCCCCGTAATAAAATCTGGATGTAACCAATATCCTGGACATTTCTGAAAATAAATTTGTAGTGTGTTTGATTCATCATACCTTCAAAAGAACACAAGTAGGGTACTTGCTTTATCAAAAGCAAGTTTCCTTGGAAATGCTGGGAGAAATGCTTAGAGAGTACGAGAGCGAGAGAGAGAGGCATTGCTTTTATCTACTTGTCTAGTATTTGCAAACTCGTTTTTGTTTATAGCAGAGACATAATTCAGTTGTATCATGTGCAGTATACTATTAAGTCCAAATTGTTGTCAAGCGGCAGTTAATTTTTTTCGTGCGTACCGTACAAGTCATTTCTACAGGTTACATTAAATGTTTTAATTGTACTACTAATATGGATAAGCAGATAATGGATTGAACGTCTGCAAGTTAAATACATTACAGTAGTCTTGCAATGAAGTAAGGACTTGAAATGTTTGGAGCCAGATTCACGAACTGACTTAACCCATATTAGATTCGATTATAGTCCGTTTTTGCATATCAGACTTTGCCTGCTGGACGACTTTGGAAAAAGTTGCTTCTTCCGATTAGAACTTTTTATGACATGGTTCCTCTGACATTTCCATGGCATTTAGTCTCTGACATGCCTCCATCTTCTCCTGCAATGATGGCTCAGAGTCACATAATTTACCTATTTTTGCGGGATTTCAAATTGAGTTGATAAATAACGAATGCACTTTTGAGTGTAGTCATCTAAAATAACTAAGAGGAGGCCCCTTTTAACCATGACACAATGGCAAAGGTTATGGTCGGGACATCAAATAAAGCAGGCATGGGATCAACCAGGGCATCCATTTGCATTTGAACCGTGCTGTGGGCATCAATTGATATTAAGTGATTCAACCTCTTTAAAAACATTGTTGCAGGATGTGCAGACGCCGAAAACATGCAAAGTGGAATCAACCATCCATTTATGAATAATATATAAATACATATATTAGAGACTTCCGTACTAGTCGCATGGTGACAAATTAACAGAAGAGGGGACTATTCCTCGTCTAAGTCAACAGCATCTAAGATCTTAATTGCTATTTAGCGTTACAAGACACATTACCCTATAGGGTAGTGTACGAAGTGGTCAGTAGTCTTACACCTCTTTTTGAGACTGTATTGCAGTGGTTGCAATTACATGGCTGAGGTAGCTACAAAAATGCATGCCCAAGTCGATGAATTGCACAGGGAGATGGTTTCTGGATTTAACCCAGGGAAAGATTAAGGGATTGCTGGCGCTTTCTTGCCAGATATGCAAGAGAGCACGGTCTTAGCCACTACAGTAAATGGTCACCCCTTGTCTTGACCTACTTGACTGGGATGAGTAATCAATGCACAGCCAGCCGGGGATTCAAAGGAGATGAAACGGGAAAGGCACTGGCTTTGCAGTGACCCCGTTCAACATCCTGAACTTTACTGATCACAGGGTTGGTTCAGAGAATCAGCGTTTAATTGTTCTGCTTCTTTACCATGAACAATAAGTAACTGGCTTTGCTTAAAAAATACTTCAATGCATCTCTCAACTTAAAATAGAACAATCCATCCCTTTAGATCCCTGCAGTGCAGTTCGTTTTCATGCTGTTTTGCCAATTAACATATGATTGTTGGTACGTTGTGCATGATAGTTACCATCCCGAAAAAGTGAAGAATCACAGTCATATGTACCAGGAACTTGCCAAACTGCCGGCCTTGGGAATGATCTGCAAATAAACAGGGGCTGCTTTTCTGTGTTAAGCATTGTTCTGGTTTTCACCACTGATTGATTGGTCTCTTTGCAGCCTTGTAAAGAAATCACCTAGCTCCTGCTGGACAAACCGTAGGCTCCCATCAATCACAGCCCGAAGGCTAGCTTGTACAACAAAACAGGGGCTGACATGCACATAGAAATGCCCCTCCTCACCTTCTCCTTTAGACATACATCATCTACACACCGACACACATGCACCCACACATACACACACATGCACCCGCACACACACACACACACACACACCCACAAACACACAAATGCACACACACCCACACCTTAAACCAAGAGAAAAGCATCAAGATCTATCAAGACCTATCAAGATCTATCAAAATCCATGGAAATGTTTATGTGTGCATGCTTCGGCTTGCCACACCACTCACAAATGGCATTAGTGGTATTCTAGCGCATGTGTGGCATGTGTAGATGTATGTTTGTACACAGTGCCACTGCTATTCCTGAATCATCAAAATTATGATTACGGAGATTTTTTTATCTAAATACATGCTGATGCACATATACATACAATTAATGTTTACGTATCAATATAATTCATTATTAATTGTGGGTTATTTTAAGAGCGCAGAGCAACACATTCTCACTATAACACATCCACTTCCTTCACCGCCCTTCCTTGCCAACCCACCTTCCACCATTTTCCCTCCGTACCTTTTCTTGATTAATGCACTCTCCATTAGGGAGAGCTGTCGGGCTGCATTGGCAGGACCATAGATTGCCTAACCAAAATAAATGTGAACCCTGTCACCGTCTCTCTTGCTGAGCCACGCCTTTGTGGGAGGAAAAAAACAAAAAAAAAACAGCCTTTCCCTGGTTCAACTGATTAGCCCCTCATCGTATTATTACTGAATCAAGATTAGCCTCTAACATAGAGAGGACTGGATGGAGGATTACTGAAATACATTCTGCACAATCTTAATTCTACACTACATGGAACAATGCAAGCTTTCCTGTAGCGTTATTATTTTAATAGTTTGTGGTCATCTTGGAATGTACACTAATTGGGTATGGCTGGTGGAGACAATGCATTAACGCAAGGCTGCACTATTTCACTAGAAACCATCAGTGTCCATTGCTATTGGCTTTTAATTTGTCTAAATTTAAGTACCCGACTGTCTTCAACTTTAGTTTTTTTTTGTTGTTAAACCTTATTATTTCTCTAAAAGGAGATAGGGCAAAAATTCATTAGAGGCAAGTGTAAAGAAAAGCTCAGACTATATTTTTTTAATCATTCAAAAATAACATTCCAAAATAAATGCATTTAATCCAGTCCATTCATCACTATCTTTAAATTTAACGCAACGGTTTTCCATGTCATCGTCATTGACATTGCTCACTGAATGCTCTACTCTACTTCATAGTATTGTCCTCACCTCAGCCATGTTTGCATTAATACATCTCCCGGGAGGGATTTCACAAGTTTCTCCAAGCCTCCACCTCCTCAAAGTTTGACTGTCCCCATGCACTCATGCTGCTCCAATGCATAAAAGATGAGGCATCCCCCAACAGGCCTTAAGTTATGAATCCAATAATCATGTATCAAGGCCCTGTCTTTTTCATTTGGGACCACACCGCAGGTTAGATCGGTAGAGGTTTTAGAAGTCAGAGTTATGGTCGCCTGATGCGGACACACAGCAGCTAAAAGGAGTAAATTGCTGAATAATCAACAGCCCTTGACAGCGCATCCTTTTAATTGATTTTTCTTGTGAACTATTCCCGTCTATAAAAGAGTGATTTGGACTTGAATTACATTCTCCTTTCTTCTTCAATCAATGGTATAAACCATGATATCATTACATAAATCATTTGTTCTCCACACACCAGAACAAAATAACCACAAACACTATTTTCAAGTCAGCCCGTCTGAAGTGTCTCCTTGCATTTTAGATTTTAATTAATTAGTTTTCATTTAGAATAATTGCACTTCACTTGTTTGTATTGAACAGTTGGCAAGAGAATGATTTAAACAAAATTAAAAGTTAAGTAATTGTATTCACAGCAAAAAATGCTAACAATTATTCAATAATCCCAGCGAATAAATCAAGAAAATACCACCATTCTTACATAGTTTACCTCCATGAATTAAACATGCTATTGTGTTGTGTGCCTTACAACTGCTATTAAAACTAATAGCACAAAGATAAAGCATGTTCCCCTAACTCTTTTAGTGCGAGGTTTGGGCTGTAGATTATATAGGCTGTTGGCATATATTGGATTAAATGTTCTTCATTTTTATGGTTTGCCATACAGCCATTCCTTGCAGTCCTCTGAGAACCATGAGGATTGTGATGACGGTTTCCTTCCCTAGAGGGGATATATGTAATCACTGACATCCAGCTACCTATTGATTTGATTTCAAGTCATCTCCAGCCCTGTCTGCCGCGTCATGTCTTGCTTGTTCATGTCAAATAGTTGTACTGCTACACTGTCTTACACTGTGTGTGTGTGTGTGTGTGGTGTGTGTGTGGTGTGTGTGTGTGTGGTGGTGTGTGTGTGTGTGTGGTGTGTGGTGTGTGTGTGTGTGTGTGTGTGTGTGTGTGTGTGTGTGTGTAAGCGCATGCATCCGTTTCTGTGTGTGCGTGCGTGCGTGTGTTTGTGCGCCTTGCTAATCTTTTTAGCTCAAAGCTGGTACTAATATCATTGCTTTTTTGAATAACCAGAGAATATATATATTTCCCGATATGCATTTGGTTTTGTAGTGATATACTTTGTATTGTAGGGATATTCTACATGATCATTATAAATATTCTCATTATTGGTAACCATTGAAATGTACTGGTGATTGCTTATCCCCAGTAATTTTTGATTATCTTACGTAGCAGTGTTCAGTATTCCATAAGTGAGATGTTTCTAACATGCAAGTGTGTTCTTGTCCAGGTCCCTGCCATCCAAACCCTTGCCACAACAGAGGAATATGTGAGATCAGTGAGAGCTTCAGGGGCGATACCTTTATTGGCTACGTCTGCAAGTGTCCACCCGGATTTAGTGGAATTCACTGCCAACACAGTAAGTCAGGCAATTAGCCAATGATTCTTTATTTTTCTGCCCCCACTTATCCATCTTTTATAAGTTCATTACTGCTTCTTAGCCCAATTATATGCTGGTTGTTTGAATATTTCACAACCCAGAGTAATGACCTTGGTTAGTGATTCACTGCCGTGTAGCTGACATGAAGGGAGCTTTTGTTTAAATAATAGGTTCAGCAAAATGATCGGGATTGTGCTGGGGAAAGGAAAGTGCTGAAGAGGCTTTCTTTCATGCTATTTTAAAAGGCGTTTTCATGGGAGGTGACAAGCTTTGCGGTAACATCCTGTGTAGGTTCCGGACCATTGTTCTCGATAATATTTCTGCTTTATTCCCAACAACCATCAACCATTCATTCATTTTATTTTGAATGGAAAAGTCTAACAAAGGTTGTCTGCGTTCGTCTATCAATGTCATTATTTTCTTAAGAATATCACTCCCAACAAATCAAAATTTTGTAGTCTGTGCTATTGTCCCATTTCAAAGGCAAATCTGCTTTTATTAAAATGTGACGTTGCAATACATACCAGCAGGTACAGCAGTTAATTGTTGCTTCTGTTTGGAAGTTAAATTCCATTATTTGGTAGAAGGCATTTTGTAGACTCAATGAAACTCAAGCTTCTAAACATTTAGTGCTTAAACTTAGCTAACGTGGAAATAAATGCACAAAGTATAAAGACTAAACAAATGAATGAATGAGAACAACACCAAGAAAGTAAACTCAATGTGGTATTTTTTTGTATAAACAGCAAGACCTTAAACCCCATCAGTATATGCTTCCTTTAATGGATTCTAACAAAACTACAAAAAAGCATAATTGCTAGAGTAAGGAAGCTAATCATTAAGTTTGAGTCAGTACACCAATTTGTCTCGACAATATAAAAATAAGTGACTAATGCTACAAAAGGTTTCAACCCTTTAAAATATACTCAGACTAAGCAGTCCTACTATTTTATAGCAGAACAGCACAGAACCTGGGCCGGAACCAGAAATTGAAAGGGTGGAGTTGCATCTTGTTTCCTGTTACGTTGCTGAGATTTGTACTGAAGAGATTCACACTCATTGGTACAAGTGCAAGCTTTCAGAATGAGATTTAAGAAAGTATTACTATGCCAGTTGCCATGGTGTTGGTTTTAAACCTTTACAGACCCTTTTCACCGTTTATTTTAACCCTTTTTTTACTACTGCGATTTGAATTCTTGCCAATTATTCCCTTAGATGAAAAGATTATTAATCTAAAGTCTGCCTTTTGAGGCTAGATCGTCTTTAAGGAGTAAAACAGAAAGTGTGAGCAAAGACAATCTATCATGTATTATAATGTCAGACGACCTACGTTAACATTATGCAGAGAACTTTGGTTGCCCAAACTGCATATTCATGTTTGTTCTAATTTAAGTGGATGCATATGCATATAGCCATGACACTTTCTGTGCTTGTTGGGTGAAAGTTAAGCTCCTCATTTTGGGATTTATTTTATTTGTCCTTTCAGAACAAGTTAGACAAGATAAAGCAATTCCTGCTTCCAGTTTTATGTTCACTAATGGAGAAAGTGTTAGCATTCTTGCTGCTAAAAATGAGAAGAGGCGAACCATTAGCCAAGCGTACATTTAATAATTAGACAGTGTCTTATGTTTTCTTGGTCTTACAGGAGGCTATTTCAATGTAACAACATAGTTGGTAAGTCCAGATGTTGCATTTCCCGAATGGATTCGCTGACACGGACCAGTGGCCCATCAGCCAGCCACTGTGGGCGTGATACATAAGCACATCATGAATCGATGTCACCCACAAGGTCAACCTCCCTCTGTCTTGGAGTTGTCTCAGTTCCTTACCAACTGGGGTTCCTAGCAGCTTTGTCGATATGTTTAAAGTGGGCCTATTTATCTTGTCGACTATTCTAAAAAACTTAAACAGCCTGAGCCGGAGCCATCTGAAATGGTTAATTATAATTGTATTCCGTTTTATAAAATGGGGCTGAAAAGTGTGACATGCATCACTGCAGACAGTGCTCGTGTACTGAACGTGGGACAGTTAGGAGTGGTCCAGCTTTGGAAGTTGAATTAATCATCAAAAAAATGAATATTCGTCTGTCAAGGTGGGATAAAAATGTCCCTGAGATTTATTTTATCGATCCACTTTCTGATTACTTTGGGCAACTGAGCTGCCATTTGCCTTAAACTCTGTAAATTAAGTATAGACATGGGCTAGGTCAACATCAGGTACATCATGGTTTCACTACTGTGAGACGGAATGAAGGGACGGACATGTCAGCGACGAGGCTAACATGCAGTCACCAAGCGGTACTTCTCTCAAAATTGGTCGACTTATCGTCCTGAGTTAAAGATTGTTAGCTTTCAGAGATGAATTTTGTGACTATGACTAGTATTCAGCTATGTCCAGCTAGGCTGGAGCCATATCTGCCATCAACAAGATATCTAAACAGGACAATCCCTCTGCACCATGTGATTGGATTTTGCTGCCCCATTCCATATGCAAATAACAATATACAGTATCTATCATCGCCACACTACTCCAAATCAAAACACCAGGTCAGAATCCATTTCATGCGAAAAATGACCGGCTCAAGATCTCCATCTCTATCTCGTTTTTCCTCTTCTTTAAAAATGTAGGGAAATGAATATATACTTCTGTCTACACAGTGAGTTAATCAAATACTGTTACCTTCAGAATGTCCTTTAGGGATGAGGTACCTGGGCCGATTTATATCTGTATTTATATTCAGCAATTCCCTTTTGGTTTCTCATAGCACTTTCTTTAGCGTATACACTGTCATCGGATATTGTCGCCTACAGCATGTTTTTTGGTTCCTCTGGCTATACTGCACTTGCATCTTGTTGCTTTTAGAAACCGTGAAGCACTTAAAACTGCCTCACTTGTAAGTCACTTTTGATAAAAAGTGTCACCTAAATAAATAAATGGAATGCAAGTGTGATCATCCAGTGAGACTTAGATCATGTCAGCCTGCATGCTAGCGTTCTGCACACATTATGCTGATACTTTCAAACGATACATGTGCCAGCCACATTTAAGTCTTTACTGTTGCTACTGGCTTTAGTCTGGGAGGGCCGAATCCAATTTCACACCTTTTTGAGCATTACCCTAAATACTAAATGTTACAGCACCCTGCATTTTGCACTGAGTGATATAGCACAAACATAAATGGTGAACCATGAACAACTCAGGGAGGTACAAGCTTAACCAAGTCTTATATTTATGTAACTATGTGCATGAGTTGACATTTTCTTTACTGAGCTGATAGAGAATCCAGTTTACAACCAGCAAGCCAGGATGCCAGTCCAGTTAGGCGTTAGTCACTTGTAGTGGTCGGTGAACTGTGTTATGTTTTGTTATTGCACCTCCACTGCAAAAGAAAAGCATTTTTTCATTTTTAGCTTAAGATCAGTGTTACAGCCTTACATTGTTTCTTCTCAATAACCCCATCCTCCAGGGCTTGTCTTTTGGAACAAACCCTTCCTCTTTTATTGATCTTTAATCAGTCTCTGCCCTTCCTTTGAAATACTCTGACGGGATTGGATTGATTTGAGGCTCAAAACGGAATGTATGTTGTTTCTTTTGTTTTTTTGGTTAGGACAGGGCTTCATATTAAATCATGTATTGACAGTTGGCTATCATGTGAGTTAACCCTGGCAGCTTCACTGCCGCAGGGACCGGAGCGGTCAGGCCAATGTTTACCATTGCGGCCTGATACGAAGCTGCAAGGGGCCATATACTGTCAGTCAATTAATCTTGGGAAGATTATGGGCAGCCTTCGATCCACACATCAAGACAAGGATATCACATATTCCTTTCCCAGAGCCTCTTTGCCTTTGCCTCGTTCTTCCAACTGTAACGTTTCATTCCTAGGTACTTATTCCCCCTTCTCCTCCCTTTACCTTAGTAGCACATCCTTTGGTTTAGGCTGCATTGGGTTATTTGCTGCTCTGATGGTAGCGGGAGCTCCTGATACTTTGGCTTTGGTCTTTTGTGATTCCACTAAGAAAGGCCAGGGAAGAAAGATATTTATATATATATTTATTTTTTAATCATTCAGCAACAAAGCTCAATTTCAGTGGAGCTTTAACGTTTCTAAGCACCTATGGTGAAACTGTTCAAAGAGGGGAACTAACTTAATTTTACAGATAAAAGCACACATTTAAATTTAGTTGTTGGCTGTATTTAAAAAAAAGAATGTCTAGAGCAGCTTAGTAAATTGGATTTAGATCGAGTTATAGTGTGACTAAAAGCAACTGAAAAAAGTAGCCATTACACCACATATGGAAGAAGAAGTACGTAGACTAGAGAATAGCAATTTATTTTGAAAATAAACTGAAATTTATCTTTAGTCATAGTGCCTACGGTCTGTTTCTGTTGGTTTAAACTATTTTTTCTCCTGCTAAGCCTTTAAGTTGCATAGGGAAATTTAAGAAGTACATGGATTATGCTAATCTACATCCTCATTTTATTTATATATTGGTAAACCACTTCAGCCCCATTGGGACAGCAAGAATGCAGTATATTAATCATCTTGATTTATTTCTGTAATCGTGGCAAACCCTATATATGCAAGTATCCTCACAACGCTTAATGCTTATATGTACAGTATATATATATATATATATATATATATACACATACACACATACATACATATACAGTATATATATATATACTATATATATGTACATACATATATATACATACACTATATATATATATATATAAATATATATATATTATATATATATATATATATATATATATATATATATATACACATACACACATACATACATATACAGTATTTTGAACTGTATGCAAAATATTTATTTTAGCACTTTATTTCACCCAAGGACACTGTTGTACCACACATATAAACATGTTCCTCTTCTATGGCTAGCCCTGAGATCTACAGGCCGCTGGAAGCAGTCAAACTCTCTCCTTTGATCTATTACTGGGACAGAACCGTTTGGATGACATACCGCTTTCCACACGACACCCTCCCAGCACATCATTTATGAGACGACAGACCACCTACTCTCTCTTCTCTAGCTCTGTGTGTGTGTGTGTGTGTGTGTGTGTGTGTGTGTGTGTGTGTGTGTGTGTGTGTGTGTGTGTGTGTGTGTGTGTGTGTGTGTGTGTGTGTGTGTGTGTGTGTGTGTGTGTGTGTGTGTGTGTGTGTGTGTGTGTGTGTGTGTGTGTGTGTGTGTGTGTGTGTGTGTGGTTATTTTGGAATTCTGCTTTGCAAAATTGTGTTCCGTTGAAACGAAAAAGAAAAGCACATTCAGAGATCTATGCTCCACAGAACTCATCATAGAGTTTTTCCTTGATGTGTCGAAAAGGTAGGGGAAAATGGTTCCCATGGCATTGATAACCTAAATAATGCAGTTGGTATCTCTTTTAAGCCTGAAACAGTTTGGTCTGTAGTGGCCTGTTAATTGTGTCATCATAATTCATTGGTGTCATTGATAGAATTATATGCCCTTGTTGTTGGCCCAGTTTTTCTATATGCAGAATATATTATTGCTACCTTGTTCTTTGAAAAATCCACATGATTGTTTAGTTATTACATTCACAAATATTAAGCGCTACAGTTTGACCTATAGGATATCATTGACCATTCTAACCTGTATAATAAATAAAAGATATTTTCATTCTTTAATGGAGTAGTGATAGACACTGACTGACATGATATACTACGCGGAGAGCTTCAACAGTGCGAGGGTAAACATGGTAATTACCTACTTTGCAAGTTAGCAAAGTAATTGCTAACTAACGGCAATTATGCCAAATTGATTCATTATCAAAGCTAGCGAAGGCAATTTATTTGAGAAGCATTTGTTGTCACATTTTCACGACAGCAATCAATAAATCAAATGCTCTGTCAAAGAAATACAAAACAGGTGTCAGTAGCTGTCGTCCAATCATTTCAGTTGGTTTGAAGGAAAAGGTTGGATGGCCTATGCTAGACACAGGGTATACTTCGCCTGTATACCCTGTTCTCATGACCTGGGTCTTCCACAAAGCTAGGCAGACAAATTGCTAAAGCTAGAGAGTTAGTCACAGGATCTGGAAGAGTGGATTTTGAAAGAGGCATGGAGTTTTTGATTGAATAAATAGACAAATCTGGCTCGCTCTGGCAGGTTTCTCCAAATGACCTACCCTAGCCCTAAGAGTGTGATTGGTGTGTGAGTGGTTCTACATTTTCTTAATCAAATTGTTTGTTTGACTTACGGTCAAGAATTCTGCATTCTGTAGGTAATGTCGGTTGAATGTTTGAGAAATGAGTCAAGCCAAGGTAATTTAAATAGATCTTAAAAGATATTCCAGTTTGAAAAGGCTTCAAAGGGCCAGAGCCAAACAAGATCTGATGGCCCCCTCTATCACAGGTCTATCAAATGGACAAGTGCAAATAAAAATACAAAAATCTCCAACAAACCAGTGAAAAAGAGGACATGACCTTGAGAAAGAACACAAGAGTGCATAAGTGTCTATATGATGTGCTTTTCTGATGGGTGTTAAAGGCTTAGTCAAAGATCTGCTTTTTTTTTTCCCAATGTCAGTTTGCCACTGTGTGCATCCAACCAGACATTCTTTGAGCCAAAGAGGCTATGACTACTTTCCGTCTGTCGAAAAGGGTTGGGAAATAAACAAGGGTGCTTGGCTCATGGTGAACCCATGGGAGAAAGGCTGGACTTCAGAAGCATAACATGTCAGCTGATGTTAATGCATCAGCAATTTGCCATAGATTTTCTCTCTCAAATTAGTCTGATTTGTTAAGGCTCTTTCACAAATTTTCCACAGACGTTATTGGCTTTATGTATTAATATGATTAATGGATATAAGTGTATTCTGTCATTCCTATCAAAACCAAGAAACATCCCCAAGCAACACCTGATCTGAGGTGTTGGCAGTTATGCAGGAGAAGGAACCAACCAGAGTGAGCACAAAGACACCAGCCACACTAGATGAATGACTTGACACCGAATTCTTGTTCCAAAAAATAACTAAGATGGAAATCATGCACACCGTTAATTCGGGTTGACATTGTGCTTTAATTTGCACCGTGTTATTATAAGCTTGATGTGTGAAAGCTGCTATCAATTTTCATCAGCCATGCTGAAGAAAATCTTAATACGTCATGTTTTAAAATGCATTATAGTAGTGCACACAACAGTGACCACACAACTACAGAGTCTCCAATAACAACATGAATTTGCACATTAATCAACCTCACGAGTGTTACGCGGCATCCCTACCGCACTCTTTATTACCCGGGTAAACAGCCCCGCCTGTAACCTAATGTCTGCCCCTAGGTGGTGTATCAAACTTGAGGTATGTTCCTAAACTTTCCGTGGGTGAGTGCAGTCTTACCTATCTAGGGGGTTATGTGCGAGGTACTCACCGCAGGTCCAAAGCCACCGTAGGCGAACAGCTCTCTCTCAGCAACACGCCACACCGACACCTCGTCTCCAGGTGACCACCCCTGGCTTTGAATCCCGTCGTTTAGTTTCCCTGTGTATTTACAAACAAAATTTCTCTTATAGAAGTTTCTTGACAGAAAGTTGTGCCCTTAGAGTTCGGTCAAACAAAATCGGATTCTCACCTGCAGAACCTCCAGAGACCGTCTACCCAGCGTCTCACTTCCTGGGACTCACCTGCCGCCTCAGCTGTTGTCAATTACAGCTAATGAACGCCTCAACACCGCCCCCTCTGTGTGATATAAGTACTGACACTAACCCAAAGCACTCTAAAGCTGACCCTATTCCTAAGATCGTAACAACGAGGTAGAACAAAACATGATAGTCCAGACAAATAAAAACACCTAAGATCATGATATGGAGGATTGGGGTCACAAAAAGGCACAATTTATTTGACTTAGTCAGTTCATTTTATGTGGCACCCACATTGATCTATTCACCATATTTGTTAAGGTATAGACATCTATGAGTTGTCCAAATAAATGGGTGATTTGTCATGGTTGAATCTGAAACCATTGTTCTCTGAATGAGTTAACTTGTATATTTACACGATTATTAGCCCGGCTTTAACTGTCTGTGTGTGTGATTTTGAAGCTTATTTTTTGAAGATGTTGGTACCTTTAGTATCCATGCACAAGGTTGTGATTAAGTAGGTCTATGTTTCCAAGACACACCTTCCAAGTATTCATTGTTGTATATAGCTGGTATGATTCATTTTACATTCATATCTATGTAACCATGTATCCAAAGCCTAAGCATGTGTGGTCAGGTAGTTTGTAGGGAACTGCTAATGGTTAGCAGGTCCCTAATCATTCAGATAGTGCCGTCTTCAAGAGATGACACAGCATTTTATCTGATGTGGGCATCATCTATACACCAATTCCATGTACTTAAGAACACCACATGGGGCTGGGCGCAAGACTTAAGGTTTTGTCAACCGTGCACTTCAGTGCCTAGAAAGTACCAGACGAAGCATAGTCATGCTCAATTTGATGCAACATCTGCAAGATGTTTCCGTGCCAATAATAACTGCTCGTTTGCTTTGGTTATTGCACCATAAAGTGGATAAACAAGACAGGAGAACACAGGTGGCTGAAGCTGCAGCCCTTTATGTTGAATTGCTTGCAAAAAAGGACATGCTATAAAGTTGAAAAGATACAGATACATAAAGAGGGGATACCAGAGTAGTTTGAACTGGTTTACCAGGTGCTAGTGGAAGAAAACCTTTTTTAGTTTAATTTCCATAGGATAGCTAATGGATACTATTTCATGATATCTACATTGTTGTGCTATATTGCTGTGCGTTAGCATGTATTCTCTTTTTGTTGCTTTATGTTCCGTCTGTGAAACACTTTTTAAGAAGTAGTTTAACCAAATTAAATATATAAAAAGCTCTTATCATGAGACGGACATCCGGAACTTGTTCTAATCAGAGGGCAGGATGTTTCTTCAATAACACGTCACTTATACACTTATACCCCTCACTTATACCCCTCACGCCTATTTATCCTTCCTGAAGAGTGTGTTTCATCCTTCCTGTGAAAAGACTTGCGCTTTTGCAGGCGCCCTAATTGAAGTTTAGATATCGCAGTTCCTTCGGACTGCATGTTCATTTCCGAGCACTCTGTGGGTGTGAAGGTGTGCCTGCTGGCAGATGGCTAGAATGAAAATAGAAGTGCTCTTTCAATAAAAGCATGACAAAGATATTTAATTTGAGTCATTGCCAGTAATATACAGATTTATTGATCCCAGATGGGAAATGCATGTGCCCTAGCAGAAAGTACAGGATATAAATATACAGATATATATGCATACACAATGCATGCACATATATTACTTTACAAAGAGTTTAATTTGAGTCATTGGCAGTAATCTAGTGACTATAGTGGAACGTTGGTATACACTTGAGTTAGACTGAGTAAAGCTGAGAAAATATATATGGACATAGTGGATGCATAAAGTTGCTCATATTAGAAATAATAGGTGTATAATTTGAGGTGTATTTCCAAAGGTATGGGAATATTGTGCAGCATATCATATACTTCCTCTGTGTTTCTGAAGGTCCGGGTGTATATGTTTGGTGTAGTGGTTCATTTTTTTTCGCGTCAATCACTATGTCTTTCACACACCAATTTCCGAAGCTTTGCTCTCAGAGCTGCAGGGATTTTCTACAAGAGCCATTCCGATTCCGAGTGGAGTACCCTTCAGACACCCAATGTCCTCTTCACAGAACTTCAACCTAGTCTTTAAGTCCAAAATGATGTGCGTAGCTTCTCAAATGAATAGGTTGGTTCTGCAACATATTCCTGCCATACATTTGAATGGCACGTTTTGTTGAGAATAACCCAGTTGAATGTGTCCTTGGGAATACATTATTTTTACACACTTGACCTTACACGACTAAATATATAATTGCATGCTCCAAAGCACTCTCTCTCTCTCTCTCTCTCTCTCTCTCTCTCTCTCTCTCTCTCTCTCTCTCTCTCTCTCTCTTCTCTCTCTCTCTCTCTCTCTCTCTCTCTCTCTCTCTCTCTCTCTCTCTCTCTCTCTCTCTCTCTCTCTCTCTCTCTCAAAAGAATGACATGGCGTTTCTCCTTTCTGTCTTATGAGTTTGTACTGTATGAGTAAATATTGAAACTGCCCCCCCCCCCCATCTGATATTTTCCCACGTCATCCATTTCTATCATTAACATAAAAGGAAGGTCAAACTTTTGTGTTCCTCATCGCAGGGACAAATAGATCAATAATATCTACAAAAAAAAACAGTTAATCTGCAATTTTTCTAATCTTAAATAGCTAAAAAAAAGATGAGTTCAATGCAACCTCATTGCTCAAATACATCTGATTGTTTAATTTATGTGCTGGATTTATGACTTTTGCTAGATTACCTGCTAATTATGTTTGTGGAGCTGAAAATGTGTGTTGACTTTGGGATGACGGCAACGGCATTTTCTACTGGATACTTAAACCAATCGAGTGTTCAGGTCAAGCACGCTTTTGAGACATTTACACATTAAGGTGTATCTCGGCGGTGGATGGACCAGACAAATAACCACTCTAACACACCTTGCTCTAAATTGAGCGTTCCCTTCTTCATGTAAATCCCAAATGGATTCCCACGCAGTACCTCATGGAAGGAGGGGGTACCTTACAGGGCGAGGTGCTTCACCAGCCACATAGCAGGTGCAGTCTCGGTTGAGGGTCAGTGCAGCCCTGCAAGAGGTCACTATTGACCCTACCTACCGCGGGGCCGGAGCCCGCTCCCCTGACTCTCCACAGCCAATTTAGCGCTCAGCAGCAGCCATAGTTCCTGACACACAGCGCCGTTCGTTGCACTCATTATTGTCCAACTGAGACTTTTTTATTTATTTCTTTACGGCACAGAGGGGAGCGCAGGGGCATGGAGCGCGGCACTTCTTTTATTCCAATCAGAGCACAGCGAAAGGCTAACAATAGAGCTGCTGTCTCTCTTCGCTGCTGGAATTGTTTCAGAGCCTTTATGTCTGATGAACGAGGACATGATTAGAGCAAGGATTTAACAAAATGTGTACACGTTACTTTTTTTGGTCTCTTAATGAGTGATTAAATATGAAGAGGCAGGTTAGTGAGTAAGTGATAATAAGCCAGTGCACTCATGTTTGTTATTGTTTTCCCAATCAATGCAATATAATAGGACAGGGTTTTATTTTCTATTGCCCGATGTCTCTCTCTGGCCCTCTAGTCATTGCAGACTAGAGACAGTGTGTCGATCTGCTTTCGGATATATCTCTCTTAACATATTTCCACCACCCAAGCCTCTGTCGCATCCTTTTTTCATCTAGATCTCCTCCTCATCTCTCTTCTCATCTTTCCGTTGGGTGGATTACCTCTGAAACGTTAAGTGATGCATTCTCCCCCCCCCCCCCCCCCCCACCCGCCCCCTCTACCCCACCATAGCTTTACTCAGCGAGAGAAAAAAGTCTATATTTTCCACCGTTGATCCTCCATGAGCCGATGGCTTCTAATGAAAGGCCGGTAGTCGTGAGACTGGCTGTGTGTTTTCTTCTCTGCTCTGATACGTTTTGCCCCCGGGCTATATGGAGTTGCTCAACGGCCCGTTCCAACCCTGAATGTTAGCCGTGAATAAAGGCAGGTTTTAAACATTAAGATAAGAGAGGGAGGAATAACAGCATTGGTTTCTGTGCGATAACACTGATAATAGCCCTTAAAGCTGTTTTGTGCTGTATGCAGAACACGTTATTGCTCTTTATAAATTCCGGTGGGCTAATCTCGGTATCAGGACAATTTATTGACATCAATATGTGGACGACCTGATATCGGCACTTAATTCAGTGTTTTGTGTCCAAATTGCATCACACACCTCCATAAGCAGTTTAAAAACATTAACTTATATGTGTATACAAATTTGACTTGGCTTTAGGTCTTCAAAGAATGCTGACATATACTGGATGTGTTGATAGATAAATGTTCCCTCATTCCAAAATATATATAAGAATTAATCGAACAAAAGATTTGCTTGGGCTACATTATTATATACTTCTGAATCAAATTCATTAGCATTGGATTTATGAGAATTACAATAGTTTTGTGAATCTTAAAAACTCAACTGATGATTGTAAATGCCAGGCCTAGTTGGCATTTGTCAAGTTAAGAGTTTGAGTGGAATCCGTTTAGCCAGAATTAATTAATACCTAATCCCCTTAATTGAAACCGCGTCCCACAATCAAGATGATTCCCTTCCAAGTGTGTTGTTTGCTTATTTTAATTAATGATGTGTTGTTAGAGAAGAGGATTACAAGCAGCTAATTACAGGCTTGACCAGCATGCATGTAACACAACAATTTAGGGGAAAGGTCCATAGAATGACAAATATTACTTAAAATCTTAATATTTGCAGTGATTTTTTTTTCTTCCCATGTCCAATTTCATACAGCCTGGACAACATGGCTGGGGAAATACACAGCCTGCAAGAATCATAAATAGTGTCCCTTCTGGACATGTACATTTTTGGTCATATATTTGTGTGGTTGTGGTTGTGAATTTGCATTTCTAAAGCAACATAGAGGACTGGATTGTCAAACTGATTTGATGCTGTGGTTTTATTATCACCTGAACTTGAGCAACTCACAACCTCTGGGCCGACAATCAATATACTGCATTTAGCTTAATCTCCTTTTCCCTCTGTAAAGTACAGGTATTCTAAAATTCTAATCTTAATCCTGTACCCTATTAATACCACTATTTAGCATAATCGTTCTCAGTGGGTGTGCCATGCACTACTTTGCAGGTTTCTTAAACTGCGCATGCAACGTTTTCTTTATCCCATCTTTTAACTACCGCAGTGTAACAGCTAGCAGAGCATGATTTTTTATTATAAATATATCACAGGAAATGTAGGCCACTCTGGTGTCTGGAAAAGGGTTCCCTGATGTGTGAGATGTGGAAGAGGTATATTAATATGCAAGATAACAGCATTTGAGATCCAATAAAATGGCCTTTTATAAAACATTCATGCAGTTTGGCTCACATGCTGAAATACAAAATGATGCGCAAACATACACACACACACACACACACACACTGTTTAATTGAAATGGGTATTGTAATGTGTTACATTAAATGCTATCTTAGTTCTTCCACTAGAAGTTCATACATTACATTTTATGCATATTTATACACTAAACAATGGATCTTAAAGGGATACTCAGTAAAAAATATAACCCTAGATGGAAATCATTTGTTACAGAGCTTTAGAATATGTTTATTATTCCTAACAATCTAGAAGTTGACTGCGTGTCAAGCGTTCATCACCTCTAAAGGAGCCGTCTGATTTATTCATTCCCCAAGCCAATGTCTTTCTGAAAGTTTGTATGGTCAGGCCAAAGCAGGTACCAAATGGAGCAAATTCAATAAATGCTCCCCAGCAATGCATGCTAATGAGAATGAGGGCTTTCTAATTGCCTACATGTCCGCTTCAAAGAAACAAACGCCCTTGTTTTTTTCTCCCTTGGCTCTTCTAGATGTTAACGAATGCGAAAGAAACCCCTGCAAAAATGGGGGCATTTGCACTGATCTGGTGGCCAACTACTCCTGTGAATGTCCAGGGGAATACATGGGAAGGAACTGCCAATACAGTAAGTACTATGGTTTCTCCTTTTAACTTGTTCAAACAGCATATATTCCCTGTCCTCTTTGAAGGGCAAGGCCAGCGTTGCACATGGAACCCTTTCAAACTCATCTTGAATGTGTGCATCAAGAGTGATCAATAATAAATGTTGTATTATGAACCAAACATTGTATGCATTAAAGACACTTGGAGTGGAGATTAACCTTCCACATTCCAAATGTTGTTCTCTGAACAGACCACCCTTAAGTTGGGGTTTCCAATTGAACTCGATCACACCACTCCTTCGTTCTCCTTTCCAAGTATCTGATTTGCAATCCTCTGAATCAACACTGCTTGAAGTTGTGGTGAAAAGCCCCACCCAATGGATCACAAAGAAAGGAGCACGGCAGGGAAAGGGGTGGGCGGGCGGGAGGGAGGGTTGAAGCACAATATTGCTTCTGTGATCCTTCAATGCTTAGTTTAAGTTCTTCATTTCATGTCTTACAAAGCTACAGGATATCTAGTCCCACATGTAGCATTCTTGGCAGTAGAACGGCCTCGCACCCTGGAAACCCAATCACAGGGAGTAAACACTGAACTGTGCAGACGTCACAGCCAGTGTGTTAGCTAACCCTCGTCCCTTTTTCGAACCCTGGCTTAAAGTAAGAGACGGGTTTGTTCATTGTCACTTATTTTACAAGTGGTTTTCATTTTATGAGACAGTAAAGCTCAAAGGGTTTTATTTTGTTTATTATGCGGTGCTGAAATTGGGTTTTCTCACCCAATATGTCAGGATTATGAGAGAGATGGAATGCAGCCCTGAACCCGCTAAACCCAATATATATTGGGGTTGCTTGCCTTTTTGTTTCTTTTATTTGTTTGGTTAATTGTAAAATTTTGCAACGATTCCTATTTCCAATTTTCATCATGGGAATTTTATCTCAATACCACATTATGATCTGTGTGTGTGCTCGTGCGTGCGTGTGTTTGTGTGTGTGTGTGTGTGTGTGTGTGTGTGTGTGTGTGTGTGTGTGTGTGTGTGTGTGTGTGTGTGTGTGTGTGTGTGTGTGTGTGTGTGTGTGTGTGTGTGTGTGTGTGTGTGTGTGTGTGTGTGTGTGTGTGTGTGTGTGTGTGTGTGTGTGTATAATTAATTCAGCAAGGCTCAGCGAGGCGGTTGGGACTTTAGTTGTAGGGCTTGTGGGAGATGGATTCAGCTGTCAGAGCCCAGCAGTGTCGGTGTTAGTGATGTGTGTTGTCGCAGGGCTGATGTATGCACGGGGGCCAGCAGGCCAGGACTTGGAGGGTTGGCCCCCCAGCTGCCCTGACAGACTACGTCTAGCACAGGTTCCATTAAGAGCGGCAAGGTGAGAACAGCCACAGCTGTGTAAGAGTTGTGTCCGTTCAACAAAATACATCAACTATCTGGCAAAGGGAACCTGGCTACATGATGAATGATAACGAAGAATGTGATCTACTGAGGCAGGTTGAGGCACTGCCATTTAAACCGTTTCTCCGGATATTTCCTCAAAATTTATCAACTGGCTCTTGGAGAACACACTACACTACTTTTACTACTTTTGTGATACATTGCACTTTACAACGAGCTGTCAGATGAAGAAGTATTTGGAGATGGTGGCATACTTCCTGCAGGACTCAAATACAGAGACTTGAGGTTTTCAGAGGTGGTGTAGCCTCCCAATGGACAGGACAAGATGTCGGATTTTCAGGCAAGGCACCTTGGATGCAACCCTGTGCTCTGGTTGAGAGAGCTGTTTATTTCAGATGGTATCCAGGTATTTTAGTTTCGATTTCAGATGGTGGAGTGACCAGACACACAGGAAAAACTGTGTGTCAGGTCTAATCAAATCTAAATTGGCAGTAGAATGCCCTGATCAAGAGGAAGCATTTAGCTGTTGAAGACAGTCTGTGGACAGAGTCTGGTACATGCCTTGGCTGACTTGTTACAGGTTGTATCCAGAAGAGCCAAAATGTGACAAATTCCTCAATCAAAGTGAGAAAGCACGGAAACCAGGATAAATCTGTAACAGTGAGACCACAGTGAGATATGTGATAATAATAATAGTTATAATAAAAGCGTCTGAAAGGTTTGTGTAATTGTTTATGTTTCAGGAGTCAACAGCATTAAGGATGTCATTATGTTGGGTGAGGGTGGTCTCTGTCTTCTGAAACCTGGATTGAAACTTTCAATCAAGGTCATGGTTGAACGTGTATTAGGGAGGCGGGTATTCCTTCTGAAGAAAGACGAGGTTTATCAAAACAAACTCAACCCTTCCCCAATTCATGCTGAAAGTTTCCACAGACTTATCAGGAACATTCATGCCACGGATTGCCCGCAAGAAAGTGTGTCAGTTATAAAAAACTAAAGCTCTTACAATGGCTTCACATTTAACTTTGCCATGGTGGTGTATTTCTTTCTCTCCACGCACGACTCAAACAGGAGCAAAATCCGAAGAAAAGTTAGCTCTGTCTAAAAATGATTAAAATAAATACTTCATTGTACCAAACACAGCAGAGCGACCTCGTGGTAGTTTTAACACTGCACAATTCAAAGAAATCCATCAAATCAATGTGTATCCTGCATTACAAAATGCCCAAGTTAATTAATTAACTGTTAATAAAGCAGACACTTTCAAGCCCTGCATAACCCATGTCATTATCACCTCGCAAAACACGCTGATCCTCCAGGGCGAAGAACAGTGGCAGCATACGTCACCACAAGCTACAAGACGGAGTCCGTCTAGCGGGTAAAATAAACGCTGCTCGCCCCGCATGAGAGAGGTATCCCATCCATGCCCAGTTTATTTCAACCTTTAGGGTCAAAATACCCCATACTCTTATTTCGACAACTTCCAGAAAAGACAAGAGCTAAGCTTAACCAAGGCAGTGAGGGTAGATAATGCAGATGCTAGATCGTTCAAATGCTGATAATAATATAGTGGAATGCAAACAGATTTTAGTCAGCTGAAACACACATCTTGCTTGCTTCCAGAGACATGACAAACCCTGCAGGATGGTTCTCAGACATTACTCATTGTCTCGCTGGATCCCCGTTGGCTCCGGCCCCACTGCTCCAGCAGCTGGATATTACGTGCTAGGATTGTTTTCATTGTTCTAGTCTTCTGTGGGCTCAAAGTGGTCTTGCCTCTCAGTGCTGCAACATTCTCTCTCTCTCTGACTCTCACTCTCTCTCGCTCTCTGACTCTCTCTCTCTGACTCTCTCTCTGATTTTCTGCTTAACATGTACTGTATAGAATGTGCTTCAGCAATAATAATAGTAATATGTGAACTGTTTTACAAGAATAATAAGCAGTAAGGAAATACCATACACAAACATTTCACACAAGCATTTCATCAACAGTAGAATAGCCCAAAAGCGTGCTTCTGATTTGCAATGGGGGCGATTTTGCACTGGTTGGCCTATGCAACCTAAGAGTGAAAAGGTTTTGGTGGTTTTGTTTGAGATAAATGCCTTAACATGCTCATGAAGGAGTTTGCTTTTCTTACGTAACAAATTCCTTGGCACAGAGGCTACGAAAACATACTATCCTTAGAAGAACAGTCTGATGTCTACGTCTACAAAAAGTGGAGATGTGAACTTTCAACCTCCAGCTATATTTTTAGTAATCAAAACATAGTATAAATCATTGTCCATGCTCTGATTCCTCTATCGGATGATAAGGTTGAATATATCAATACCCTGATGGCACATCAAATTAGTAATGCCAGTATCAAATTATTGTCATTTCATGTAACCAAAAATATTGTGTTTTACTGGCTGTTTGTGATCCTTGACTGACTCCCTGCTTAGATGATCTTCCTCAATCTGTTTGAACATTGGGCGAGTCCAACTGTACTCATTGCCTCAGGTCCTGTTTTCCAACATAGAGAGTAGAGATGTTAGGACATCTCACACTTTTTTTTTATTATTTACAAATTCCTGTGCTTGCACTGAAAAAAATGCAGAGACCATGTGTGTGTGGTTACAGATGTCAAGTCACTTAGTGCTGTGGAACTATTAGAATTGTAAAGTGAGGTAAAGGTAAGGATACCAGAACATCTCACTCTGTATTTAGTTTCCAGGATGAGATATTTGTATGATAAAAAAAAAACACAGCTGTATGAAGCTTAACTATGGAGAAAATATAGTTGCAGGACAAAAACATTTAATTTACAATCTCGTACTGATTGTATAGAAAAATGCCAACTAATGGCAATTATTGTTTTTAGAACAACTGTTCACACAACAGTGTGAAGAGTGTGCTTTTGACCAAACCGTAACCCTTCTAATATCAGAAATATGCAATGTCTGATAGGTGCATTCCACAACAGAAGCTTTTATTGGCCACAGCTGCTGCTTTTTCTTGAAGGCTGAGCATTACATCCAGCTGCAGTAAGCAAATGTATTCCAGTCCTTTGGGGATTCCCTGAAATATTACATTGTTTGATTAATCATCATATTTTAGCTTATCTATCTAATTATCATTTGGAGATAAAAAAAATAAGGAATTGAATTCAATGAATAGCTTCAGAAGTGAACAGACGGACCTCACAAGATGTGTGAGTTGTTGAGGAAGGGTGTGTACTTATCTTAATGAGGACATGAAGATAATGAAAAGATATAATCAAGGTCTGGGTCTCCTACAGGTTCACTCTATGGTGTCATAAACACAATCAAATGTTTATATCCTTTTTTAATTGTGTTTTATTTTGCATCTTATGGTGTTCCCATGCCAGTGAACCTTTATTGAAAGCCTATTGAATTAAAAGAATCCACTGGGCTGCTATAACATAAATTGTTACAAGAACTTCATTTGTATTATATTTGTGGTACGCAGCTACTTTGCCATTTTAATAGCTTATCATCACTGCATCAAAATCACAGTTTATAATTCTATTTCATTGTTATCTGTTGTATAATCTGTTTTTGGGGTAATGTTTAACACTTAACCAAAAGTAGGTATGTGATTGCAGTCGCATAGGGAATGTGTCGCGGCAATGTGAAACAAACATTATGAAAAAGTAATTTCAACGCCATTACCCATAGCCCCTGGTAGTTGCTATTTATTTATGTTCATCACTTTTCTATAAATGTGGTCTTCCGTTTTTGGTTTTGGCCAACTGCGAAAAATGATAACTTAACAGTAAGAAACAAAAAAACTATGCATTTAGTCCATTATTAATACTGTCTAGGGAAGCTTTGTAGATACAGTCTAAAATACAAAAGAACAACTAGATGAAAGCATACGAATGTTGTCCTTTTTAATTTACATCACTGTACAAACTTTGCGCAGGTAGAGATCATTTGAAAAATACCTCTTGAATGGCAGTTGAATGGCAATGGCCATATTATCACATGCTTAGAGAATTCCTTTTTAAATATATATATACTGTATATACAGTATATAATTTTAATTTTTTTGCAAGTGCCGCATAAAATAAATCAATAAAAATGGTTGATCTCAAAAGATTCACTAGGATACCACTGGGACGTTTAGTAAGCTTTAGTTTGACACAGCTATGACAAAGCCTACAACAAAAAATAGGGATTCGCAGAAACCATGATAAACCGGAAAAAGAAGAACAAACTTTGATGGGGGTGACCCCGGTTCTATTTTCTGACAAATGAAAATAATCAACCTTTAATTTCCTTCATCTGAAGCCTGTTTATGCTCCATGAATGCCCTATTCAGGATTGGAACATATCTCTGAAGAATAAAAACAATCCTATTTTTAAAGCCATGCTACAGTGTATTAAGATGTTGCCTCTCTTAACAGCTCTTGTTAAATATAAAATACAGATGTTGCCACTCTAAAAAGCTCTTGTTGACGATATAATACCAAAGCAAGAGGAGGAGGTAAAAATAAACATTGAAAATTGTGTTCCTGCTCAACTCCGCGGTACATCAAATAATTCAAATGGGTTTTTAAGCAACAAGGGCTAGCTTCTAATTGCTGTAAGTCATTGACATAAGCTGACCTACCAAGCGGGTTATGACACTACTGGAGCCTAAGGTTAGCCCCAGTGGGAAAGATGACATGGAGCTTTACAGCACAAGTTATTCAGAGCAAAGTAGCCATGAACAGCTTTTAATGGTGGCTCACTGTGGATGGCAGAGCACCACGGTCATTAGAGACCTGCACTCAAGCCCAGTTTATTGTTTATGATCAGGGTTTTCTCAGCACACCTGTGCCTCCTATTAGAATGGCGGCCCGCAGGATGCGCTATTTCATGACTATGGCAGGGGAAATAATCCAATTTGCATGCATAACACATGTCCCTCTAATGGAATACAGCCTTGTGCTGGAGGAATCTTAACAGAACACAGCATCTTTGATCGTAAACCAGCTGTGGGCCAAATGAGCAACGTGAAGAATATTATCGCCAAGCATGTCCTACCCTTTCCTAGCCTCAATGGAATCCCCATTTATTTTGAGTTTGATCTGATTTTATTCATTAATTCTTCTTGTGAAATATCATAACCGAATGACCTATTCTCTTGTGTAATTTAACATTCGCTAGGTATGTGCTGCTTGTTAGAAGAAAAAAAATGGGGCCTTGTTTAAAGGACTAAAGAGGGGGCAGCCGCCTAGAAAGAAATTACTACACTCGATTGACGAAAAACAAAACGGGCTATGCACCAACCCACTGGAGACTTGTGGTGCAGACTACCTTGAAGTGGCCTCTGCTAGCACCCCACAGGCGGAGATTCTCCATAGACACTTAGTGTCCTTTGTGTATGATGGATGGAAAAGCCAGAGAGGAAGACATCCCCAGCTGTCACTGAGGCAGGTTTTGCTCCTAATTATAACATTCAGGGTGCTCTTAAGATGGTGTCCAGCCATGAGCCAAGGGTAGGCCATCTTGGCTGGCACATGATGATCGCATTATTAAATAAAATGCAAAATAGCAAATCATGGTTTCTCTGACAGGTTTGTCAGTCACATGTGCAGCATGTGAATTTGTCTGCACTATATTGTTAATTCACATGCTATGAATGTATGCATGATTCTTGGAAACACGATAAGGGTGACAAAGATGTTCTGGAATTACTGCTGAACTGTAACCAGGGAAAACAAACAAGCATACATACGCATGCTGGCTCTCATTTGTATTCTCTCCTGCTTTTCCCCAGAATGCTCCGGACCGTTGGGCATGGAGGGCGGTATCATTTCCAACCAGCAGATCACAGCGTCCTCCACCCACCGCGCACTCTTTGGCCTGCAGAAGTGGTACCCCTACTTCGCACGGCTCAACAAGAAGGGCCTGGTCAACGCCTGGACCGCCGCAGAGAATGACAGATGGCCCTGGATCCAGGTAAGACTCTTCCACAAACACTGGGGCCACCGAATGTCACGGTGCAACACAAGTCCACCAAACACAATCCCGTCAAACACAATCCTTAAAGGGCATCGTTTAAAGCTGGAAAGCAAAAAAAGTCAACAAAACTGTTGCAACGCATACTTTGGCTTTTCGGTGGGAGACACTTAAACCAACATTTACATAGTCAGCTTTAACAAAGAAAAGTCTTTGTTTGGGAGGGAATTGTTTTGTTTATGGAAATGCATCTGGAAACGCCATCATATATCTCTAATGTGGCTGGCTTTACAGTTAATTACTGGCACAGATGAATTGATGGCTTGCTACTGATTCATTTCGGAGGGCAATTAAAAGTGTAAGCAGAGGGTTGAACAGCTGCTGGCCTAGTGGAGTGTAAGGAAGCGCTATCATGGGCTCTGCTTCATTCAGCAAGTGCTTATACAGTGCTATGTTTTTTTGGAGGTGGAAAACAACGACATTCTTCATAAAGCTGTGATAGTTCTTAAGTTGCGTGTTTAATTGTAGAGCCTTTTCCTTGCATACCGTAGTTCAGTTTGTTTTGTTCACACTGAATATTTGATCGTCAATGTGAGATTGCCGCCTCTTGATGCACAATTAAGCATGCAATAGAATATGAAAGAACGTGTAGTGCATCTATTGGATAGCATGAGGCTAGTTAAAAGTGCACCAGTTGGCTGCCCATGTTCTGTCCTAAATTCACTAACTGACCGCGTTGATCGGGGCCAGAGGAGACCACAAATAATAATATAATAATAATTGGAACAGATTGTTCCACTTTAAACCAACACAAAGAAACCCGGCAGGTGCCTGTTTGAAGATTAGATGGATGGGTGAATGGATGGGAGACAGACAGAAAGATACATAGAAAGACAGAGCGAGTGAGTGACTCAAAGAGATGTGCGACTAAAAAAAGAGCAGGCAGAACTTCAAAGAGATATTGACCAACACGATGAATACCAATACCACAGAAGAAGAAGAAAAAAAAAACAGAGGTCACCCTCTGACTCAGACTGAGCAACGGAGAATATCAGAAAATGGACGTTATAAAGAGAGCCCGCAACACAAATAACAAACAGAGCATGGATCATGAAATATTCAGGCAGTTTGTCAGACTCTAATGATGCCACATGAGAAGTAGCACGGGACGCTGAGGGCCCCGTGGAGTCGCCAAGGGGCCGATGTGTTCAAGAAAAAGCAGGACGGCGAAGGGATGTCAACGCACTGGCCGCGTGTTAGGCAGAGGGTTTGCTTTCACAGTTGAGGTTTGCTTGCCTTAGGGGGCTTTGAAACCGATTATACTGGCGAAGTGGATGGAGCTGCATGTTAAGTCAGACCAGGATGCTGCCAGACCCATGGGTAATGGACAGACTGTTTATTGTAAAAATAGACACATACAAATGCCAAACAATTAGAGCTGTGCCGTCCTGCACTCTCTAACCCGTTCCAGCCCCCTCGACTCTGATTTGCCAGTTCAATTGATTATTTGCCGATTCAAGGCAAGTTGAAGTGACACATGTGATAGATCTGTTGGCTTATCCAACCATAACATTGCAAGAGAACCAATGTGGAGAATAAGGGATGGATAATAAAGAAATATTCACGCTCCGCGACCGCGAAAGCGGCAAGCAAAAGGAACCCTCAGCGGTCCAACCGTGGGTCTAGGTGTGTGTTAATAGCTGGAACCTGACTGGGATCACCTCTGTTTTTGCCCCCAGTTTAACGCCATGGATCAGGGTTTTCAGTTTTCATTGACATCAGTTGACATCATTAGACCCACATGGATCGTCCCATTAGTTCCCTGCTTAAGATTGCTCTAACAAGATCAAAACGCCATGGATCTATAATGGGTACTTGACTTATGGATGTGTTGATTGACTTCCTGAAGGTAACCGGGGTTACGGAAGCAAGTTCAAGGGACGGAGCGATCGATCCGTATGCTTGATCCAACCGTAACATTACACTAGGCGCAGTGTTGAAAATAATGGATGGATAGTAAAAATATTCATGTGTCCATAAAAAGAAAAAGCCTTTGAGAAGATACAAATCTCACTAAACTATGATTTCGACCTTTGGGGTACACCACTCCAAATAGTTATGAAATAATTATGGGATAAAGGAACATTTATTGTTGTGCTCAGATATTAACATGTATTAACATATTAACAGATATTAACCTATTCTACTCTGGACTTTATTTTGTTTGTGAGTAAGAGGAGAGGGGGTGGTGGTGTGTGAGATCAAGTGTTATTTTGTTGTCCTACACAGGGATAATCCAACCCAGTCTCACGGAAATACGTGACACTGTCACGTCATCTAATCTATTCATTCGTGCCAAAAAGCGCAAATTTCTTACAATATGACAGCTTTTGGCAACCCGTGTCTACTTTCACCTTTGATTCTGAGAAATTGTGACAATTCACGGATATATTTAATGCAGGTGCGCTGCTCTGTAGGCAAACTGCGACGGAAAAAAGGTAGCTGCTTCATCTCTTCTTTTTAGAATGAGTTTGAAATTTGTTCTTTTCACACAAAAAAAAAGGGAAATTACGTGTCCCAGATCACGAATGAATAGATCAAATGACGTGACGTGACAGTGTCACGTATTTCCGTGAGACTGGGTTGGATAATCATGTCTTTGTATTTTTTGGACTGGCATACAGTTAATTTCCAACATAACAAAGCTCTATACATATGGATGTAGAGAGTGACCTCAACAATTAGCGGCCAACTCTCTACAAGTGTCCCTGGAGGGATGAGCTTCAGAAGTGATGTGTTGGTTTAAGATAAAACGTTAATAAGGCCTGGCTCGCATTATCTGGTTGTTTACTGAGTTGTTATGAGTTTTGTTCTGACGTAACATGTCATAGTGTCTGATAAGTCCAAACCTGTGAACATCTTGAATGAGTTATCTCATAGTATACCTGTCTTTTATACATTGCTTCTGGGACGTTTTTTACATCAATTAATGGTTTATTTGTGTTGCGTTTGACATAGAGTAATACATGACACGTA
>OLKM01000777.1:120000-224304 GCA_900291075.1 Melanogrammus aeglefinus
CCACCCATCGAGGCCCAGTATGTGCGCATTTACCCACAAGTCTGCAGGAGGCACTGCACCTTGCGCATGGAGCTCCTCGGATGTGAACTGACAGGTGGGTCCAACAACGCAACGCTAAAAGGCCCCATATACTCAAATTTGAATTGAAATAGCTGACAAACAGCCGGCAAATCGCAGCCACTATGTTGTAGCCTGTCAAATGGCCGTGTTCTACAGCATGTGGACACACCAATTTCAATATTGTTTTAAGTGTGCTGGGGTCTAAAGTGTCACTTTGCCTAGATGTTGTGTGAATGAGTCACCCTTTGAAAAACACCCAATATGATGTACGTTCTTTTTGTGTTGTCACCATGGTTACCACTTCCTATTGCAGTGGTGGCAAGAAAAGTGGGATTTTAATGTGGTTTGATTCTTGATGTTATAAGATAAGATAAGATAAGATAGTCCTTTAGCTAGCTCAGAGCTGCTCCCTACAAGGTGGTGTCTTCAAAACGTTGGCCGCACAGCACTGGCATGTCTTTTGTGTTGTGCTCATATTGATTTTTTGCTTTGATTGTTTTCTGGACTACCCTGGACGTCAAGTTGAATAAGAACGATACATGACTCAATCTAAAATGTAATTGTCAACAAAGCTGCTTTAAAGTTTACAGTTTTCGTTGCTGTGCAGGATGGCCCATTTAGTGATTACAGATTAATTAAGAGCTGACTAAGGAGAAGGAAGGGGTTTAAACCATAACAAATGGTTTGACACACTTGGAACCCAAAAGAGTGTACGGATGCCCCACATCGACAGACCTGCATAGCCTTTTTATCAACGTGCAAGCCAGCTCATGTGTTTTGTTGGAATGTTTTGGCTCTAGGCTGCTCTGAGCCAATGGGAATGAAGTCAGGCCACATCCAGGACTACCAGATCACCGCCTCCAGCATGTTCAGGACACTCAACATGGACATGTTCACCTGGGAGCCCGGCAAAGCCAGGCTGGACAAGCAGGGAAAGGTCAACGCCTGGACAGCAGGACGCAGTGACCAGTCACAATGGCTTCAGGTATTGAACCGACCAATGTTCTATAATCAGTATTATCTTTAACAGACGATAGACAGAAGGGTGGTGGAAAGAGACAGATACATGCACTTGGTTTGTTTTTTATAAACCTCTTACCTCACAGTCATTGTGTGAATATTTGCATGCAAATAAATATTTGCGTGTGTATATTTGCACGCAAATACAAGAAGCAAGGTTTGAAGCATCTGATATTTCTCAATACAAAACAAGGTCAGTTTAAATAAACATTTCTAAAAGGAAGTACATTCCTCCTAGGTATTAGATAATTGGTTTGATAGCGCAGCGGTCGGGAACTAGAAAAGAAGAAATATAAAAGGAAGAGAACAGACATCTGTGTCTTTTTCTGGCCTTGTGTAAACACACCCAAATTCCCTCAGCTGTTGGATCACATTTAGTGGCGTTATCTACCGTGAGACTGGCCGGCGCCCTGCAAAGATAACAGCCGCCATTTAAAGTCAAATCCTTAATTGATTTGTTTTCATTGCTAGAATGATGTCTAAAATGTCTCCTGAAAAGGCCAAGCCAAGAGAAAGAGAAGCTTGTCTTCGGCCTGTCTGTTGAACAGTTTAACAGTTTATTCTTGTTATAAATATTTTGCAGGAATTGGTATGCCAGCAAGGTATAAAAATATGACTATACTGCCGTGTGATTCACTTTTCCCTAGTGATACCCCCTGTTTGTCGAAATGTGCCCATCAGAGTGTTTAAGTACCTGGCTACCCTAGCTCATCAAGCCCTATTCAATCCAAACCCTTAGGTACTTAAATGTGGCAGGCGTGGGTAATCTAGAAACAATTTGTACTCAAGTGACTTTTTTTAAGCACTCATTAATTATTATCAATCATTATTCGTACTTCGGGAGAAACTAGTTTATCGAGGTGTCATCTTCTCTAGTCTCTTTTAATTTCATTGCCCGAAAAGTCTCTGGTCTAATTAGAAATTTGGTCAATAATGTTCCCCAGACAGAGCGAGAGACAGATGCCATCTCCAATAATGATGATTACACCACAAAATCACAGCATGGTTTTTCAATCAGTATTCCTCTCCGTAGAAAGGTCACCCTCCACCAACATCCGCCTTGTATCTACGTTGCTCCTTGCTTTAAAGTAGAGACCCCACACCGTTAACAAAAACACACGCATAGACATAGAGGGTCATCCTACACCAACGTGTGACCTGAAAATCTGCTGCTCTTTGCTTTAAAGTTGAGATCCAACACTGTTTAACCAAATACAGACATAGGAAATCTGATACGGCTCATCCTAATTGAAATCAGAGACCTGCGTTCTCTGCTCCCTGGGCCTCCCAGCCTGACCGAGCCTTTTTGGTGCTGCCCAGCCATGAGCACGTCATCACTCCTTGGCTGCACGTCCCGTCTGGATATTGGTCGATTTGGGCCGGGCTTCCAGTCAGATATACTGTTAATACTACTGGGGTGAAGAGGGTCAGATACCAAGGAGCTCAGATTACTAAATTGATTGCTATGGTTAGAGGCTAAGTTGTGTGTACTCTTACAACACGCTGTGGCCTCAATCCTTCAGATAGGACGGTACTATGGTTTTAGGAAAGGGAAACAATGTTTATTAAAATTTATTCTTAATATCCCATTTACATGTGTTGCTATGGGGAATAATTAATTCTCTTTACTTTTGAGCAAACTTGAAACCTGATAGATTAATGAAATTGAAAAGACCTACCGGTAATGACAATTTAAGTACACCAATTAATCATGACAACGGCCTTGCCGCGCCTTCAAATTGTATCAAGGTAAGAGAAGAAGTAGAGAGAAGAAATACTTATACAACTTAATATATAGGCTTTAAACATTGTATATTTCAATGATACACCTAGGGCACCCCATTTCATTTAGATGGATGCGGGGTGGAATCATTATGGTTCTCATCTATGTGGTTTCATTGAAGCAAAAGCAAGGCGTGGTCATTATATTACCAGCCAATCACCCATTTAAAATGAATGGAAAATATTCATTGTATGTGTATATATATATATATATATATATATATATATACACTCCAATTCATTTGTAAATCTTGTTTAGTTGACTTTGGCGTTAATAAATTATACTTTCTATGCTCGTTTTTCAGCTCTAAAAGAGCAGTAAGTTCAAACTGCTGTGTCGAGCATGAGTTCGCCCCAAGATGCATTGCTCGAATTTGTAACTAGCCTGGCGACGTCATGGAGTGCGCGTGACCATTGTCACGCTTTGAACATTAAAAAATAAACCTATGAAATCTAGTTTTGGATTGTTTTGATGATGTTCCCGTATAGTATGTACTAAAACAATTTCAGGCTCTGTGGATAGTGGTAAATAGACTATTTACCACTATCCACTTCGCCTTCGGCGAATAATTGTTAAATATACACTAATGCAAATTTCGTAGCAGTGCCACCGATGGCCAGAACACATGCCAATGGTTATCCAAACATGCTCAAAAGCCTAACTGCCTTTAGTTTCACTCCAGATTATGCTAATTTACTCTTTTATGCATCTGTTTTCTAACCATTATTAGCACACCCGACTCACTTTGAAGGGTGTTATTTTATTATGTTTCAAATGACTCCTCTAATCCAATGGTTGTGGTTAAGTAGTGACAACACTTCCAAAATTAAAGCGTGTCAACACCACAAAATTGCACATGTCTCGAGTGGTGTCCCACCCACCACCACCCTCGCCTGATGGGGAGGGGGGGGGGGGGGGGGGTATTACACAAAAGCAGAGTCAATCAGAATCTCTAAAGATGCTTTCAAGATGAACTCCTAGGCTGTCAGGGGGAACAGCCAAGTGTTCCAGCTGGCAGACTCTGATTGGCTAATTATGGACATTAAGGTGTCCACGGACTGATGGGAATTTGCCAGTCAGGCATTAGGTGCTCTCTAGCTACAATGTTCAGAGAAGTTCTGTAAAGCATAATACACCATGGACTCTTCTTCTGGTTAGGATTTGAAGTGTTTTTGCTTTTGTTGTGTTTGCATGGATGAACACAGTTTGTTTAACTTGACAACAAACGCATGAGTTGGTTGGAAACACTTAACATGCCAGCTTTTAGATGACATTGTTAATGGTGTGCTTTGTTGAGGTTTGACACCATAGATTTGTTGATGAATAGTTAAATAAAAGCATCACTCTTATAACTGTCAGTTGCAGCAAATGTTCCCTCTGTATTTATGAACGATATGTCAATGTATGTATACCATTTTTGTTCTCATAAACAATGCAGATTTGAACTTCAATTCAAACTTTAGATTGACAAAACCATCCCTTCAGCCAGGTGGTCCGTAGTCAAAACCAAATGTCTTTCATCAGAGAAAACAGAATTTAAGATTTGTTTTGGTTCATTCCTTAAAAGCTCATATGTCTCCCTGGATAAACAGGGGACTTGAAAGATGATCTTTAAGATCCTGAAGTTCAACTTTCATTCTTTTTCAGAAGGTAAAAATGTGGTTCCATAAGATGTGCTGTGGTGAATACATTTATCCTCCTGACTCCTGATATAGATCAACATTAATATCTTTACAAATACCTTTTTCTGAGTGTATCAGAGAATGATTTCAAGGGTTTCAAGTTCTGTGATTTAATCTGCATATTTCAGACTTATACTTCGTCTATGTTATGGAATTATGCATGTTTAATAATAAGACTAGTAATAATAATGATATGCATGCGTATTGTCAGCAGATTTTTATTTGCCTTTGTGTTACTTGCTATTGCTATCATATGGGGAGTAGAAGAGACCAGCCATAATTTGAGATCGGGGCCTGTTAACAGGAGATTAATATGCCAATTTATCCATTTAAAATATGGCATTTAATATACACTGGTGATGACCGACCCACTTCTTCCTAATCAAAAGAATTAGCTGGGCCTTTGTTCGCTGTGGAGCACAGCTTTCATTTGTCCCATCGCAACTCTTGTCTCATCTTGACTGCTAATTCAGAGACAACAAAGCTTGCGTCCTTCATAAGAGCAGCAGAGGCCTTAAAGAGAGAGAGCGGCGTAGAAAGTGATGCGGAATGAGGTAGAGGAGGAGATGAGGAGAGAGAATAGCATAAAGGAGTTAAGAATGAGTAAGAATGATCAGGGGGAGATTTTGGAAACAAGGGAATAGTATTGGCTGGCAATGTCATACGCAGGAATTGCAAGGATAATGTAAAGTTAATTAGAAGGATTCAATGGTGCGATGTTTGATTGATCTGCGGACCGCCCCCCCCCCCCTTCACACCCCATCCCCGCTATTATAAATGTTTAGGCAAACATGCGTTTAACAGCCCTCGGATCACATTTTGAATTTTGAAATGCAATGATATTCAGGCTTTTGTTATAATTTGCCATAATGTGTCTTATTACCATTATCACATAATGGACAGCTAGGAAAAATAAGAGCTGCATGCCACGCGTAGCAAAGTTGCCCTGCAGAACTAAGTTAAAAAAAAACATTGTTGGAAAGAAACCATGCGGTTTTCCTGTTTTAATGTTTACACTTTCGTCCAAAGTAGAAAGCAATATGAAATACATTGAAAAGGGCTTTTCTGTATAATGTCCTTCTAGTCTGTCGTTGTTCTACCATGTTTTATTGAAGCTGTGGGTACAAATCTGTGTATTTTTTCATAAATGTTCAATTAATTACTTTTTTACATGATTGACTAGTAAACCAATGTTTTAAGAACATTTAATATGATTCAAACAACATTCTTAAAGTGTCCAATAATATTCTTGAAAGGAGGACCAGGCTCATAAAATATAAAGTCAACTGCAACTTTCATTAAAGTAAGCTTTTAGTTTCATTCACTTTCCCTGCAGCTAACATGCTGATTCAATTAGCCTTTAAATTAAGTTTCTTAGGGAACGGCGAAACCACCAGCTTTTGCATTCAAATGGAGGCTTTTAAGATGGCTCTTAATCCAGTATAATATTAAAGACTGGGTTTGAATTCAACGTTTACTACGCTGAATTCATGTGATGCTACTCTCATTTTTTCATTATGTGGGAAAACCATCTTATCTGTTCCTTTTTTTCTTTCTCACTTTCCCCATCGCACCCCAATTATCTCGCTCCATCTCTCTCTCGCTTTCCGGTGCTCTCTCTCTCTGTCCTTCCTTTCTATTAACCCCATTTACTCCATCAAGGCTGACACAGGAGGCATACATCAACTTTATCAGGCAATGATTGCTTCATGGGTTTCCAACAGACCAAGCTAGACTCCTGGCTGCTTCTTAGGGAAATTCCAAAGTTCATCTTGGTCTACATGAGATTGACTTAAACTTGGACTGCAAGGCTTGATTCCACACATACATTTATATGTAGTATGTTTGAAGAATTGTATTTTTTCCACATGGAGCTTTTTATATTTATATATATATATATATATATACAGTATATATATATAATCTGTGCGATGTATTAATTAAACCATTTGAACTGGCGTTTCAAATGTGATCACAATGAACACCTACTTTTTGGAATTATAGGGTTTTTTTGGGTTGGTAGTATTGGTTTTGTGGTCATGGTCATAGTAATCAATTGTGCAAAAATTTGGCATAATGGGAAAACATTGTGTTTGAAATTGCCAAAGCATTTCTCAGGCAAGACTTGGCAGTTTTCATTAGCCTTGGTTACGGTATATTTATGTGGATTTAGAAATGTTCAATGCCAACAAAACATCCCAGGATGCATTCTGATAGGGCTGATGCCTGCCAATACAAGGTCATCGATTACAGCCCCCAAACGTTTAGTCAATATTTCTACACAAAAGGTAAATTAAAAAGGATCCTCCTGACCTAAAACAAGAGCCTAGCTAAAAAGCAATCAAACTGGATATCTGCTTAAAAATGTCCCCAATGGATAAAGCATGTTAGCTGCTGACATGCATGACCATTGGAAAAAACACTGATTGAAACAAAGTTTGGATATTTGGAGATTATCTTGAAAAAATGATGTATTTACGTCAACATGATCTTGTCATACACCCTGGGAAAATGCATCCCTGCTTCTTTCTTTGACAGTTTAGGTATTTTTCCATGTCAATTTCATGTCTCTGGACTGTTTGATTGGCTGTCTATACTTTGTACTTTGTGCACAAACCACAGTGGTGAGGTCACCGGCTGTGTGTAAATCCAGTATGGGGGCGCCCTTCCGCCAAAGGAGTTAATTTGTTAAGAAACAGTTGCTCAATGCTGACGACTAAAACAGTAGACACACAAACGACATTGACCTTCATGTCCTTTTTTGTTTCAGTAACACTTTAAAAGTCTTCTGGCAGGTGAAAACCTCCCTGCAATCCATCATTTTGGTTATTTTTATGGCACCATCTTGTTAAAGCATAGCTGAATGTGTGTGCTGTTTTCTCTAAGAGCTAAATTAAAATAACCAAAATCCAAGAAAAGTCCCTGAGGTGTAGATGACATTTAGTCTAAATGTTGTAGGATGACAAATTACTTTCCAGTCAGATGGGCTCTTCCAAAGACAATCCATACTTTGCCTTAAAGATTGAAGATTGCCCTGAAGATTATGAATATAGACCAAAGAGTTGCATCATTCTTGCCTGTTCTTCTTAACTGGGAGGAAACAGCACAAATGAGATTATAGAGAGAAAACCATTAGCTGATTAGTCAACGACTAGGCAAGACTTTGTTGAGAAATATCAGCCAAGGACATGCGTCTATATTGAATCATTCCCTGTTATCTTATCCATCTTGATAAGAGGATCACCCAGTCTGACACACTAATCTATGTTGCCTTGAATAAGCGACTATAACCCGACAAGTCAAAGTGAAATTACATTGCGATTGTGAAATCCCTCAACATCCCTAGTGCGGGAGCAATTTCCATGCAACGTTGAGCAGCCGCTCTCTCTCTCTCTCTCTCTCTGTCTCTTTATGTCTAATACAGACATGCCGGGCTGTGCGAATGATGCCCTCCTCTTCTCCATAATGCCCCCAAATAATCCCCCGTGGTTGATTCAGACTGTGTCTCCTTTCGCTATGGTCGACTCCCTTTGTAGCTCTGTTTGCTCCAACCTAGTCTCCACAGAAGGAAGTTGTGTGATTGTGTTTGCGCGTGCATGCTCCTAAGTGGCCTATTTGCATTCCAGGTGGATCTGTACTGCACGCATTCTTCGTTAATTTAATCCCAAGGAAGGTTGTGTTCGACTAGGATGAGAAACGATGAAGAGCTTAATTGCCATTTATTCTGATAGTTGATGTGCACAAAACATCTATACACCTGTCCAGTTGAGACCATAGAGGCCACAGAGTATTCTCATGTGTGAGTTTATTGTTCATTGAGTTGAACACACACGGCTGTCTCTTATAGCGAAATATGTTTGCTAATGCACATAAATCAGACATGTTACAAGGTAAGCAAAGCCTTAAACTTGGTTTGAAGTATAACTACAGATCCATATATAAAGATATAGGGATGTAGTTGGGAAAAGCTGAAAGAAAAAAGCTTAGGGGCTTTAGAGCATGCAGGGCACCAGTACCAAGGAACTAATAATGAATTGCTAAAAGATGATGGTTGCCAGCACAAGGATATTTTGTTGTACCAATAAACAGTAATACATGCTGCACAAATATTTTTTTCTTCCAGTGAAATGGAGAAAAAACAAAATCAAACCACGCACCAACGCCGGTTAGTTAAATCAGTTATAAGAATCAGTTTGACCAATCTGTGTTCCACTTTCTCTATTAGTATTTCTGTTTCTATTTCCAAATATGTTTGTTAATGACTAAATTGGCCCATTAAAGGCTTTTTTCAACCCACTTAAGCTTCTAGGAGAAATCACAATAGAAAAGAAAAGTGAAACTATTGCTTTAATTCCATCATCCCAGCAGCAGGGGCCATTCAACTATCTTTATATAAATATATGCAGTATATATGATGATAAATAATTGCTCATTGAGTTGAACATACGGCTGTTTTTTTATAGAGCCAGATGTTTGCTAATGCACACAAATCATACATGTTACAAGGTAAGCAAAGCATCAAGCTTGTTTTGAAGTATATATACCAGATCTATACAGTATATAGATATATGGATGTGGATAGGTTAAGCTGAAATAGGTACAGAGGTACAGTTAAATATATATATAGATATAATATATATATAGCTATATATAGAGATATTTATATATATATAGAGCAATAGACAGTAGCACAAGCTGTCACGACTGGAGAGGTAGAGTCGATGGCATAAACAGGGGAGCCAAGAGATCACAAAAGTGTAGCCTGGGTGGTTAGGCACATAATGCTGCATCATTACAAAGGTCATAAAATAACTTTCATTGTCAAACCAATGAAAAAGAAAAAAACATGAGAATACCGCCACCACCACAACAACCATAATAAACAAATGAATAAGACCCCAATAGAAAATAAATAGGTACTTGTTGTTGTCTGATGACGGGGACGAGAGAATAGAAAAAATCTGGGATTTCCAGAGCCCAATACGAAGAAGATTAGGGAGAAGGTGATCACATTTAACCAAATTGAAAATGATATGTGTTTTTCTTTGTTTGTATGCATCATGACCGTTAGGGGTACAGTTGTTTACAGATCCCTCAGAAAATAATGTTGAAATGTTAAATGTTTATCACGCATTTCATTTTGTTATACATCTCAACACAATGTAGTGGAATCTTGAAGACCTTAACTTACGGTCCAAATGTACGCTGAAGACACATCGAATACGAGTATACGCTTCAAAGCCGGTCAAACCGCAGCCGCTGTCAAGCAAAGTTTCCAGCCTAAAAGCCTTTATTCTGAAACAGGAAAACCTCAGAATATTTATATAATCGAAATCTTTAAATAGAATGATAACTACATAAATATAGAAAACTATTGTAAACATCCATTGTAGCATTGGTTGGTATGTAGCCTCATAGCATGATCTGCTATTTAAATCTTGTCGTCTATTTGTATACTGTACTTGAATATAATGACAGTTGGACAGCTTATTTTTACTGATCGTATTTACTGTATACAGTTTTATTCAGAATATTTTCACGCTGCAGTGTTGACATTTTGATCCTCTCGCTTTATATATATATATATATATATATATATATATATATATATATATATATATATATATATATATATATATATATATATATATATATATTTGTGTTTCCCATTGAACGATATGTAACAAAGAAAGCCAGGAGTCTCAAAATAAAGGACTTTCATCCCAAAACTTCAGATGCGAGATGCTCTACAGCTGGAATGCTTTGAAGCTCCCTAAAGAACATTCTTTGCTATATTATCTCACTGTAAATTATCATACTGTGAAAGGAATTTTACCATACACCAGCTTCCTCCGTCCTGTATAGCTGTTGTAGCATGGATATATTTCCTACTTGCTCAATGCCAGTAAGCAACGGCTACTGATATCCTTTCAAACCACTGTAGTCTGATGTTTTATTTCCCCCTGAATACCTGGTGGGTCAGAGAGAAGTCAGGGTAGGCGAAGTTGCACTTTGAACATTATAAAAAATTAGCAATGAGGTCCCTGTGTACGTCGAGGATAGCATCTTTGTGTGTGTGTGTGTGTGTGTGTGTGTGTGTGTGTGTGTGTGTGTGTGTGTGTGTGTGTGTGTGTGTGTGTGTGTGTGTGTGTGTGTGTGTGTGTGTGTGTGTTCCAGACAGGTGCATTCCCATCGCTTGTGTGTTTGTTTGGTGTGTATGTGAGAGAGTATAGTAGTGTATGTGAGAGAGAATAGTAGTGTATGTGAGAGAGTATAGTTGTGTCTGTGAGTGAGTATAAGTTGTTTATGCAAGAGAATATAGTAGTGTGTGAGAGAGAATTGTATTGAGTGTGAGAGAGAATAGTATTGTGTGTGAGAGTATAGTAGTGTGTGTGAGAAAGTTTGACTGAAATGGAAGTGAGTTTGATTCCTCAGTTTCTGATTGGCTGACAAAAGTGGCGGTAGCTTCTGGAGAGCTCAAAATACTGCGCTGTCATTTCACTCTTGAATCTCCAGCGATGTTGTTATGCTGCGTTCACACCAACAAATGATTTTGTCGCTTGTTCTCGTGGCCACCTGAGATTGAGAGAGGCTTCCTCTTGTGAACGCCAATTCATTCTCAACCATGGCCGGTCTCTACGTGTTGTGGAAGTACCAGAGACATCAGAAAAAACTAAGCAGTCGTTTAGGATACATAATATCACCCGTTCTATAAAATATTCTAATCTAGAAACCTCCGGGAACTCCGGCGTGAGTCCAGGAGCTCTATATCTGAATAATATAAGATAATATAATATATAGAAATCTTTATAATATAATATTGTAGCGTCACAGGGTTTGGGAGAGGGGGGCCGGCCTTAGTGGGGGAGCTCTCGTTAGTGGTGGTATCTAATAAATCGCTGTCTAATCAATGCTTCATTCACTGCGTCTTCCATGGTCATTACAATTTAACCACGACATGGAGGAGAAAGGGCATTGTTGGCGTTTGCGGACTCCCGGAGGTCCTCCTTGCACCTCCTTGCCGGAGGAGCTCCGGGAGTCCGCAAACGGCAACAACGCCCTTTCTCCTCCATGTCGTGTTTCAATCTGGACTTCAGATTGATGCGGAAGGACCAGAGACGTCCCAGGACCGACGAGTCATGAAGATTCATGATATCATCCGGAGGCGCACACAGCTTTTGGCCGTTATATCATATATTATATTTTAGTACATACTACACAGAAACCTCCCTAGATGGCGCAATCTGATTGGTTCGCTTACTCAGGATAATCTTCATTATCCACCTACGAAACTCGGGATAATGATTGTCGCAAAATGGCGGGCGCAAACTCCCGTTTTGCTACAGTGACAGACTCGGAAACCATAGAAATACAACAAAACGCAATCCCAACAAACACCAAAAAAGCCACAAAATATGGACTACGTGTTTTTCAAGGTAAAAAGTGATTTTAATGTTTCGATATAAGTTAAACGTTTATTGCCTTGTAGTATCGCCAAACCTCCAATCCATTTGTAAATCTTGTGTAGTTGACTTTGGCGTTAATAAATTATACTTTCTATGCTCGTTTTTCAGCTCTAAAAATCAGTAAGTTCAAACTGCTGTGTCGAGCACGAGTTTGACTGCGTCGGTTTTTCCGACGTGTCTGGTACTTCCACAACACGTAGAGACTGGCCATGGTTCAGAATGAATTGGCGTTCACAAGAGGAAGCCTCTCTTAAACTCAGGCGACCACGCGAACAAGGGACCACTTTTTTTTTGGTGCGAACGCAGCATAACAACATTCGGTGGAGATTCAAGAGTGATAGGCCGGCGCTTTATTTTGAGCGCCAGAGCTACCGCCTCTTTTGTCAGCCAATCAGGAACTGAGGAATCAAACTCACTTCCTTTTCATTAAAACTCTCTTCCGTTTCAATAAAACTCACTTCTGTTTCAATCAAACTAACTTCTGTTTCATTCACACTCACTTCTGTTTCATTCAAACTCACTTTTGTTTCATTCAAACCCTCTCTGACACACGACTATACTCTCACACATCCTACTATAGTCTCTTGCATTTACAACTATACTATCTCACAAACACTGCTATACTCTCTCACATACACTACTATACTCTCTCACATACACTACTATCTCTCTCACATACACTACTATAGTCTCTCACATACACTACTAGTCTCTCTCACATACAATACTATAGTCTCTCACATACACTACTAGTCTCTCTCACATACACTACTTTAGTCTCTCACATACACTACTATACGCTCATACATACATGTTAAAGTGTGTGTGTATGAGTATACTGGTGTATATTCTGTCCCATGCGGCCCCTCATATAATTGCGATTGTTACTCTATCATAAAAGGGGGGGGGGGATTACAATTGCTTTGTTAATGCTCACAATACTAGATCATTCGGCGGGCTCTAAGAAAATAACACAGAACAACACGCGTTTGTACATTTTCTTCCCATAGGCTATGAAGTGGGTCAGGGTATTTGAGCAGTGTAGATTAAACGTGTCTTTAACACACAATTAAATTAGCACAGCTGAAGGAAGAATGTCAGCTGGAAGTCTTTTCCTGGGGGGGGGCGTTTCATTGTATTTGTACTTATGTTATCCACGGACATGGCTACTTCCGATGCTGGGGACCTACACACCCATTCTCATTTTTAATGAGCACATGAAGGGGTTTTCTCCAGTGTATAGGGTGTATGGCGTATACAGTATTCTGCCTCCCAGGCGTGACACATGACGATGGGGCTTATTAGTAGGCTTTCCACGCCATACTGATTCACAACAGATTTGTCAGGGAGGTTGAAAGAGTGCTAGGCTTTGTTTTACAATTATTTTGTTAACTCATGTAACAAAAAAATGCAAAAATAGCCCATAAAACAAACTCCCTGAATGCTTTCAGAGACAGGCCACGGGTTGGTTGGCACACACACACACACACACACACACACACACACACACACACACACACACACACACACACACACACACACACACACACACACACACACACACACACACACACACACACACACACACACACACACACACACACACACACCCCCTCTGGTGCACCTAGGCCCACTGCTTCTGCATTAGGTAATGGGCTTTGGGTTGTGATGAAAAAGAGTAAGATAGAGGGACAAATACGGAGGGGACAGAGGTCCCTACTCTAAGAAGCTTATCGCAGGCCCCTAATTCAGTTACCGCCATCAAGGCAAGAGGAGCTTGCAACGCTATGGGCCAGTCGTATTCTTTGACCGCTACCTGTAACAGCAATTACAGGTTCCCCCCCCTCCAAGCAAAGCCTTTGTTTTGGTGTCAGACTTGACTGCTTGGCTACAATGAGATTACCCGGCGCTCAGCGTTTGGAGGGTAATCAAAGCCTCCCCGCGCGAGGTGTCGCGGCCCTCTCTATGCCCAGGCTGCTGCCCTGGAGCTGCAGCCATTTTCACATGTATTATTCATGATAGCCTTGTAATCACACAGGGCTTTTATTGTTATAATTCATTAAACCGGATGAAACACAAGCACATATACAAACAGGCACAGCTACAAATGTTGACATCACCTCTCTCACTTATTTAGACACTTTAATGTGTAGAACCTTATTTCGCACTGATGACTTCAAGGTGTTTTCCTGTTAGCAGGAATTGTTAAGTGAGGGTAAACAACACACAAGGTTTCAGTACCCTGCTCCCACCTTCACAGCTGGGGCGTAAGAATCCTTTTGTACATGTGCACTGCCCTCTGTGTTATGAGAGCAGGACAGTTAAAATGGACATTGCTGTGGCAACACACTAGTGAAGAGCCTGTGAGCAAATACATCGGTGTCATAGTGTGCTAATGCATTGTAAACAAATCTAATGGTGGTGTTTTTGTGGTGGTACACATGTTATAGCGGGCAATGATTTGTTGAGATAATTAGGGACACCATGTTTCCTTTTCGGTTTATTTGGTCTCGCAGGGCAGTGTTTGGTCTGGTGCTGTGTTCAAGCACGCTAGGCTATAACCAGGTCAATTAGTAAGATGTATGGGAGACTCCTCGATGCTCTGGTTTCAGCAAAATGAATGCAAGCGAAAATGATACATTTATTTTATTCATGACTGAATTTTTTTGTTATGTTGAACTTGAACTCACCCTCTCTCTGTCTTTCTATCAAAGTTGGGGTAAGCAATGACGGTGTCTGTGGTACTCATTATTATATGTTGACAGTAAAGCAATAAAACATAAGTAAATACAATCAAAATAGATATTCTTCTACATATTATTTTCCTCCCTTTTGATTATTTGTAACTGCTAATGAAAAACACAATTCCCCATAATAGATTCATTCTCACTTATGAAAGATGAATCCTGTAATTTGGTCTGTGCAACTCTCTTGATCTGCCGTTGAAATATGCAAAGATTTAATGCCGCCCTAGATTTTTCCATGTTAGCACCAAAGTGCCTTACATTTTTATTTGTCTGCCTAATATATAAACGATTTGTAGTTGTTCAGCAATGTTGATTCAAATGCATTATTCATCCGGCGTAATTATGGCCCGAGAAAAACATTATATGGATATACTGGTGGACGTGTATCCTGTTTGGTTGAAAGAGTGAGCTCGGTACAGTAAGTGTATGTAACACATATTTATTAGACGGTTGCGAGGCGGAGACTCTAAGTAATGATGCCTTGTTGCACAGTGAATTGTCAATACAAGTAACAGCCTGTGCTTTGACTGCCCCGTGCCAGAGTGCTGTTAGTCGTTTGCAACCATTGAGAATGCATAAAAAATTGACCCAAATGGAGGTGTCTGAGTTGGAAGCGGCTGCCACCTGCGTTTGCTGTTATTTTTTGCTGAGCCAAGGTTGTGGGCTAAGCCTTGTTGTTCAATTCCCTGTAAATAATTGAAAGCGACTTCTCACAGCCAATGTCTTTATAAATCTTTTGGAGACATTCATCGTGAAAAATTGAGGAATCTGCCACTTTGAACCCATACACTTTGAAGGGAAAAACAAGTGTGTTCCCTTTTCACAGTTTTCACGTTCGTTCCTCTCCCCTCTCTCTCTCTCCTTACATTTAGGTTGACATGCTGCTACCGACAAAGATCACAGGCGTCATCACCCAGGGAGCCAAAGACTTTGGTCACGTCCAGTTTGTTGGCTCGTACAAAGTGGCCTACAGCAACGATGGTGAGAGGTGGACTGTGTACCAAGACCAAAAGCAAGGCAAGGATAAGGTAAGACACCCTCCGACCTTCTATCTATCCTATTAAACAACAACGCTGCTGATTAAAATAAAGAGATTGGCAGCATTTGATTGAGTGGTTAACAATGCAGTGCGGCAATCACAGAACAACAGTGAAAGGTAAAGCCGTGCGGAAACATTTTGACTAGTCTACGACACGCCATGTGTGATGTCAGTACCTCCTTATCGTTCAGACATGTTTGCATGTCCTGAACGGTGAAAAGGGATACGTTTTTTGATGTTGTGTTGTCTCTTTTTACCCACAAATTACCCAAACTGGTTATTTGCTTATGGGTTTGGAATGGAATGTTCGACATGATGGGTTCTACTTAAATTGAAATTATATTTCTGGCAATACTTAAAAAAGCGAACGAGAGAGGTTCATGCCACTGCAAGTTATCATACAATTAAAAGTTTTTCTAGTTTTGGCTGTCAACATAACCAAATAAGTAATGTGGTGGCTGTTTCTTTATTTTGTGTTTTGTATATCTATTTATTTAAGAAAACCAAACTGTACTTGTTTGAGTTTGATTGGTTTTTCATGGATGATGAACTTGATTTTAATTACTTTCCCGACTTGGATGATTTTCAAAAGGGTGCACATCACACTTTGTCATAGCACATTCAAATCCTGCTTTTAACCCTCAAATGCCGATAAATTACCAGTTCTTTACCAGTGCCGGGGGAAATGTTGCATCATAAGCTCATTATTTTACCCCAGATAATCTTTCGATACTTGCAAGTAGCTTAATCAGTATACGTTTCAGTCCAGTAAACCCAATTCTGGGTTCAGGACAGGGAAGATAAGAGCCAACATTATTGGAAAATTTTAAAGAACAAATGATTTGAAACGGATATAACCGTTTCTTACATTTCCCTTCCTTATTTTGTTTGTTTCAATCATTACATTTCTATGTTGTTACATTTTATTCCAAGCGACGTCCTCAAATCCAATCACTCTAATGGAACCAGGGCACGAGATTGGGCGCATATGCTCCTGCAATTGTTTTTTGTGCAAAATAAAAATAGAACTGGGAGCATTTGTGCGGGTGCAATTACTTTTCTTATTTCTCAGTACAATCGCTAGTTAGTCCACTCAGTATGTGCCTTCTAGAGAATGGTGTACCTATTTCTTTATTTCTTTGTTGGCGCATTTGTCTCTGCATTAAATGAAACATGTTTAAATTAAAAACAAACTTGTTCACAATAGCAATTAACCGGTATTTAGTTATTTGTTGCTGCTTACTTGGTAGCACCAGGGCAGCTGAGTCACCGTCAGGAATATCATTTGAGGTACTAAAAGAATTATCCCAGATTTCAAAGCTTCTAGAGGGCTAGAAATCTGACTAGAGGGCATGATTAGCATGTTGTCTGAAGGTGTCAGTCAGTGCTTCCCAAGACTGGGCCAAGGGGGCTGTTAAGATAGATGGGACTCTTCAAGGTGTGTTCCCACCCTCAGACAGCCCTAAACATTAGTGCTTGAGGACATGTTTGGCTGTTAGACTCTAGAGGCCCTGCCACACGAAAAGTGTGTGTGTGTGTGTGTGTGTGTGTGTGTGTGTGTGTGTGTGTGTGTGTGTGTGTGTGTGTGTGTGTGTGTGTGTGTGTGTGTGTGTGTGTGTGTGTGTGTGTGTGTGTGTGTGTTTAGATGCATGCTTATATGCCTGTCTTGTGTTATATATATATGTGTATTTATTTGTTTGTGTGGAACGGGTAGGTGGGTGGATGTGTGCATTTGTTTTGCGTGTTTGGCGTGCAAGTGTTTGTGTGTTATGTGATGTGCGTTTGTGGGTTTTATATGTATGTGTGTTGTGTGCACGAGTGTGTACGTGTGCACACGTGCAGTATGTGTGTGTGTGTGTGTGTGTGTGTGTGTGTGTGTGTGTGTGTGTGTGTGTGTGTGTGTGTGTTTGTAAGTGTGTCTGTGAGTCTGTGTACGAGTATATATGTATGCACATGTGCAGTATGTCTGTGTGTCTGTGTGTGTATTGTGGCAACCCGTCTCTGGCACAGCGCCCCTGGAGGCCAAGTGGGCAGGTTGTGGAGGCGGTGTACCACAGATTATCAACAGATGGCGCCAGTAAGAGCATTGGTGCCAATCATTGAAATGTGGCGCACCTGAGGAGCAGGGCTCTCCTGGTTCACGTGTGCGGAGAGACCAGTCTCCGTGGGTGATGTGATTCCACCCGGAGGAACAAGACTGTGGATTCCTCCAAAGCTGGGTTTTGTTTGGTTTGATAGTAATATAATTTATGTTTGAATAAAAGTGCCATTTTTGGCTTTAAGTAAGCTCCAGTTCATGTGCTGATTAGAAGGAGGCGGCTCACTCACCAAGCCGGGTTGCCACAGTATGTGCGTGTGTATGTTAGGTTGATGCGCTTCGTTAAAGGCCTCCAAGTATTCTCCTCAGCCTCTCCCCTCAGCTGCTGTGTGGCAGAAGCATCCAGCAGGAGGATTTAGTTTGAGAGAGGGGCTTTGGCAGAATACAGATGACCTTCCACACATACACACTGTGGTGCACATTTAATAACAACATGGTATCACTATCAAAATGTGTGGTGTGATATGCAGTTTTTGTCATGTGGCCGGAGATGACAAAAACTGCACCTGTGTATTCAGATGTCTTTCAGATAATCTCAAATTCTCAAATGATATATTAAGTTATCAACTAAGATCGAATCTGTAGTGCAGACTGCTTGCTTACAGTGATTCCCGAGTGGGGTGTAAAAACCAAAATTCCTCAGTACATAAACTGAACATCGGGGTAGAAGGGAAATCCAGCCAAGAGCCCCACATTTGTTTTTCCCAAAATGTCTGAATCAGAAGTGTTTTTTCACATTTCTGTGGTCATTGAAACATGCATAATAATATGAGCTTTGATTTGTGATCAAATATTCCACGCCTTAGTAACTTGCAGTCAATAGCCCAGCACCTCTCCTGGTTTTCTGGATATCAACGTTCACTCAGGGATATCAAGCGCAAAAGTCATTGATTCAAGTTTAATGGAGCTCTATCCGGGTGTCACAGGGTTAATTAGCCATTAGAAGTGGCAATTCTCACCAGGTTAAAGGTCAAAAGAGTCCAAATCCGAGGTAAATAGAAGCGGAGTCACGATTAGCCGGTAATAGATGTGGTTTCCTCCCTTACAACTTCAGTCAAGGTAAAAGCAGCGTCGGCGGGCCTGAAACAAGCCCTGGATTAATGTTGACCATTTGTCGTCACTTGAAAAAAGGAAAAAAACGGATCTGATCTCCCCCATGGCCGAAGCGCCACGGATGACTTCACTTAGAGGGGGAGGTCTGAGCCAAGATTGCCTCGTATGACTTGGTCTCGTCCCGGAGCAGCGAGGGCAGAGGGTAGATAGATCGGGGAGAAGTGCCCTATTGGCCTCCTCCTCTGGATTAAATAATGGAGTGTATGGCTAGCGGTGCGTCGCCGGGACCCCCCCCCACCACGCCCCCCTCTAGTGCATCCCTGGGTAATGGCTGCCCTTGACTCTTTTGGTCTGGAAAATCAATGTTTGGCAACGGATTTAAGAGTTCCATGGTCAGGAAAGTGCTCAACGGGTTCTGAGTCGTTCGATTGTCGCTGTGCCTGAGAAAAGGGGCCCATCCACACGCCACCCAGGACATGAGAAGATGCTGTGGAGTTTATTGGAGCACAAGGAGCTTTCCGAACAGCTTAGGGGTTAACTCCACGAGGAGATCTAACAGAGGGTAATAATGGAGAATTATGCTGTGTGAAGACGCTGCGCTATGCGATGGCATAAGCTGCAGTGTTGTTCATTCCGAGTGTAGTTCAACCTAAACGGGACTTCAAGTGAGAACTCATGATCATTATATTGTAAAGAGGATGTGTCATAATACAAATGCCTATATATGCGTGGGCTGTCACACAGAAGTATTCAACTTGCAATTCTTTTTACTTTAGGGTAGTGAATCACTGATGTGAAAAACAGAATCCACATGACATTATGTTCATTTATTTTGTTGAAAATACATTTTGGTATTAGCTTTTTCCGTTTCAGTTCAGTTCAAGCATTGCTGGTGTTACCTATGATCAGATGACAGGGACCAGTTGTGAGGACAGTCTCCATTCCTCACCTATCTACACTTTATTTTTATTGCTTTGTTGTGTTTTGTGAGCAGAAAGGGCTTCTCGTCTCTTGTTCCAGATGGTTTATTGTGAACAGATAGCTGCCAAGAGTGAAGGTCCCCTGACAGTAGAGCAGGCAGAGAGATTCTTGTCATATTTCAATCAGCCTGTGCTTTTTATGGTCTGCTTGCCCTTCCTTTTATACAGTAGTTCTATTGTGTGCTGTATGCCGTCCTTACTGTTGGGGTTACCCAACTCCTGGTAAATTCACATGTCGTTTCTCATCCGCGGTGACATGGGCGTTTGGTGGTTTGAATCATATCAAGCAGAGAGGAATGTGTCATTGTAAACGATACAGAATGTTCCCAGGATACACAACATCAGTTTTTAGAAAGAAATACGATTGAATTTAATGGTTCATTATGCAGGAAGACTTAAAACCGTTTTTAGGAATCTTTTGACTCCATATATTTGTTTATTTGATAATATTTGAGGCAAAAATAAATGGATTATTTATGATTATTATGAACTGTGTAGACGTTGACATTTGTTCTGAATGCAGTGCTTGAATTACATTTTCCAAAGAATTCATCTTACAACTACAAACATACACTAAATTCCATCTCAAGTAGGTTGAATTGGTAATCTATTCATGGGTGCAAAAACAAAACACTGTTTGCAACCACAGCAGTAATAGGGGGGTTCACTCTTGCATTTACCGTGGTCAATATTTGATGTAACAATATGTCTCCACTCTGCTAAAAATCTGCTCTAATAAGCATTCGAAGTCTGTACATAGCACACAGAGAGCACAGCGATAATGAGAGAAGAGGCACAGAGTGGGAGGTGAAATGGTGGCTGAGGGGCAAAGAGCTCTGGGATGCATTGATTTTATAAGCATGAGGAGGTCTTTGGCTGCGGGAGAAACATTATGTATGAGGATGGATGTAGGATGATAAGCAGAGGAGGTCTCGCTTGCATTGAACAGGTGTGACATAAATATAAATAATGCATCTGGCAGATCCTGCCATTATTGACCATTATTAAAAAGGGTTGAACTGAACACAAGTATAGACGAGTCAGTTATACGAGGGTGGTTGCTTTTTTATTTCTAGGCTTTTCATTTGACCTATAATGATTTCCTATGAGGCCAACCCCAATGACATCGCACTCACAGGGGATCGTTATAGGTGATAATGATCCCCTATGACTGACAATAACAGGACCAAAGACAAGAGTGTTTTTTGTGCATCTCCTGTTCACAAGAAGGTGTCTCTCTAGCAAACGGTAGATGCTTACAATAAGCAGCCGTATGTATCCATCTATTCCTGGAGCACCCGCTGATCTCCTCTGGTAGACTAGTCTAGACAGCAGCAGTAGATCATTTTCCATTTGAGCCTAGACCTTTGAACGGACCACCGTCTGCCCTGCCATAGGATTAGAGGCTGGGAGCGGCCTCACTCAGGGATAAAAGATCATCTTAGTTGTCTGGGGAGCAGCAGCAGGCCCTGGTCTAGTGTGAAAAAAAGTTGTTTAAAGAATTTCAAAAATCAATCATCAAAGTGACATGCCACCAGTGAAAGAGACTCAAACATGAGTTATATGGTCACATTTCTTGGCAATGCGTTAGAAGAAATGTGTGCAGGCTATGGATAGATACAGTATCTGACTGAGTGATACTGGGAGTTACAGCCGTCAACGGGAGATGAAATCAAAAAGCATAGTCACTCTGTATCATCTCCGAATCACATGTCAGGATAAAAGACTCAAACCGTGCGGGACGACTTTTTGAACAAAAAGGCTTAAAACCTAATTCCGGGCCAAAGCGGGTATTAGATCGATCGTGTGAAAGGTCTAAAGAAAATACTCAAATGGAACAGTGACCAGCAGCAATGGCCAACAGGTCACTGAAAGGTTTTTGAAAGTGTAGTCTCAGTTGGGGTGTAGAGATTGAAACCTGACTGAAATATATGAAATATAGAAAAGCATCTACAGTATAACCTAAATGTCAATTCTATTTTTTCCTGGTTTATTTTATAGAACACTTTTAAACACTTTGAAGTAATAATTGTTATTAATTATTCACAATAGATGTTTAAAAGGGCGATTATACTTTCTAACTTCTGGTGTCATAGTAAAAACACATCCCTGGGTGTGAACCCCAAAAGATTTATGTTGCTTGCTTCACTATTTATTGAAGATATGGGTTTTTATCATCCGATAGAAACCCAATCAACTTTTCAATTCAAGTTAGACACTGTGAACACACGTAGGCCTACCCGCTTCTATTGACTGATATTGTCCTTCAAATGAATGGGTCTCCTTTCATTTATCAATCAGCAATTTCAATCCAAATGTCAAACGTTAGAAACAGAGACCTATTTCACCTTGATTGAGAGAGCGAGCCATTAGCTAGTTAGCTAGCTCCAGTAGCTACCGCAGGATAACAACAAACAGAAGCTTGCTCTGGGTCACTAGCTTTGAGTACGCGCACGAATGGGGTCACGCGCGGGAAGCAGGGGAGGGGGAGGGGGAGTGCAGTACGACCGTTTGATTGATTTGACATAGCCTACTTACTGTCCAATGCCACTCGGTGGTTCTGGAAATCATTGGCTGGAGTTTTTCGTACTTCTAACTGAAGTGGCTGTAAGTGGGTTATGATAACGATTTTAAGTAATTTTGCAAAAATGGCCAAAAAAAAGAATTCCATACTCAACCTTTAAGTGTGTCAGTTAAAAAAAACATTCTCCACTATTCTATATGACTGCTTTTTTTCTTGCTATAATCCTAAATTGCTCATTTAGGTAAACAGGTGATTTGCCAAAGTCTTCGAAGCATTACTTTTAAGATGTGTTTGATTGCAAAACTCTTGCAATGTGAAATATTCTGCAGAATTTAGATCACTGCGTTCAGATGGAGTTATCTTGCACTCTGTTCATAGAGGAACATCAGGCCTACCCTAATGCATTGTAAATAGAATCTCACTAGCTGAGCTACACATGCACAGTACACAGCTACCTTCCAAGAGCGGGAAGCAAACAAACAGTGATGCATTTGGGATTTTAATAATAACTGATTGCTTATTTTTTAAACGTAATCAAATACCCGATACCTTGAATTGCAAAACATATGCGTGATGTTACTGGTTACAACAAAAAAGTAAGTTGAGTAGTTTTACTCCCCAGGGTGCAAGTCTCACTCCCCAGTGTGCATTATTTTAGTGATCAACTCTATAATAATAAGTTTACTGCAACTTTTCACACATCTGTAGTGTGGAAGTGACGCTTAAGGTGATGGTGAACATAACACTTCATATTTTTGGTGATATTGTGTTTAATGAACCGTTTCCTTTCTGTTTATTTGTTCCGTAGGTTTTCCAAGGAAACTTTGACAACGACACACACAGAAAAAATGTGATAGACCCACCCATCTACGCTCGCCTTCTCCGGATCCTTCCCTGGTCATGGTATGGCAGAATCACTATGCGTGCAGAGATACTCGGATGCACGGAGGAAGACTGATCCCAGGCCCCGTCCAGCCCCTTTACCCGATTCCCCTGCCCTCACATGCCCCTTTAACCCCGGCTATACTGGTGCATCCTAGCCAGTGTTTCAATATGAACTGTGCAACCTGTACAAAGAAATTGATTTACAATGATTTTTTTCAAGAATACGTGTTCAGTGTTGGTGGGTTGCTGTTTGTTTTTTGTTGTTTTTGTACAATTATTTAAACCTGCCCCTGTTTCACTTGTCTTCGGTTTGTTGTTGTTTTTTTAGTTTTTCATTTGGTTAGTTAACTTTTTTATTCAACTGTGTCATCACATAATCAACCACTGTTTAGATACGCTGCCATGTAAGCTATTGTACAGCGATTTGAACAAATACAAATTAAAAATGATGCATCGGACATACTCTTTATTTCTTGAACTATGCTAAAAACCATCATACGTTCATATCCGTGTTGTGAAATATACAGTATAAAAAATGTATTTAATTTGCAAAAGACACTTGTTCAAGCCATCCCGTCACCATAAAATGACACCACTGACATCACAACATCAAAATCGAAACAATTGAAATGCTCTTGTATTATATGTAAAACACTAAGGAATTGCATGGTTCATAAATTATAAATTATAGATGTATATTATGATGGGAAGAAAGAAGAAGAAATCCATCCCCTTAAGAGCAATGGCTTTTATTTAGGGACTTATTTTTATGTGCATTTTTTCACTCACTGAATGATATGTCGGGACAGTGAAAACCCTATAGTGAAGACTCCCAGGCTCGCTGTCTCTAGTTGAAGTGTGTTTGTACTATCGGTGTGGGATTCCATGTTGTTTCATTTGTAACTAGCTAACTGGTATGATAATGCCTTGTCTGGAATATTTTGAACCAGTTTGTCACGTCTGATTGTCTCTTCAATACCATTCCTTGTTTTGATAAAACGATCTATGTTCAATTTCAAACGCTCAGGATTGTCATATAGATTCCCTTAAAATGTAGTTTGATTTTGCTTTTTTTAGAGCCTGCCTGCAAAACTAATGTGCAGATAAAGTGCAACTACTCATATACACATATGCATTTTTTTCTGCTCCGATACAAATTGTAAAAATTATTTTGTATTCTTTTGTATAATTAAAGATGGACATCCCTTTATTGTAAAATAATTTGAGAAGCAAATAAATGAGCTATAGTCAAAAATTAACTGAAAATATTAACCAAAACATAAATATACAAAACTAAAGTACAGAGAGCTACAAGTGGGAGAGAATGGTATCGTCTAGATTCTAGATGTCAACTAATGTATTCAAACTTTCAAATGATGTCAGATTAAACTATGTGAACCTTCAAATCATTTTAACACAAGTCTCAACAATTAGCAAATAATTTGGGATCTATGCATTCATTTAGGATCAGTGTTTAATTCATCTACATTAGAAGATGCTTAATGAAATGTAATCCACATTGTACCTTTTTGTATTTATTTAATAATCACAATTTGCAACGCAGACAAGGCAATATTTTGGCCACATAAAATACGTATGTACTGTAACTAACATCTCAATCTGCAACATGAAAATGTTTATCTATAATGGTATTCTGATTAACTATCACATGATTATTGTCATGGAAATTATAACATGATTACCGAATTTACCCAGAAATTTAGATAACAAAAGAGAGATTTATGACTATTCTAGACCAAGAGGTTTATAACTAGTCCAATAATTGGGTGGGATAGCTTGGTAATATTCACTCAGATCATGTTACTGAACTCATGTTTTGCTAAACAAAAAGGTAGTGTACATAACCAATGTAAAAATGTTAGTGGTGTAGATTGATGTTCTTCAGTCTTTGGCACAGTATACTGTAAACATCAGTTAAGAAAAAACATTTGTATGGGCATATTTGAAAGATACATTTTCTATCTTATCTGTGGACATTTCCTAAAAGGAAATGCCTTAATTTAAAGTTAAATTCCTACCATCTCATTACCATTATTATTTTGTTTACAATTTATTATAGAAACTTGCTGCCTGTGAACAATTCACAGAGCAGAATTATTAGAAACCATTGACAAGGTCTGCATGATGTAAGGACTTTTTATATATATATATATATTATATATATATATATATATATATATATATATATAATATATATATATATAATATATATATATATACACTAGGTGAGGAGGTTCACAGGCACTTTATGTTCTTGTTGTCATTGATCGTCTTGTGTGTTGAGAAGCTTCATATTTCTGCAAATGAGGGATGTAAGAATCTGTTCATTCTGTGTCTCCCCATTAAATGTTCATATTTCATTTGACATATCCTTTGTTCAAGTGACAACCACTATTTAGAAAATGTACAGATAATGTCCTGGTTAAGTCCAAACCTGAAAATCGGATTCTGTGTACAGGCGAAAAAAATGATGTTGCTTCAAACAAGTTTCAGTTTGACTAATAAAAACATATCTGTGAATTGCTCTGTTTGGATCAGGTTATTCTCAAGAAGATAGACAGAAGCACGTTCAGAAATATACTTTTTATGGACATTGGGACATTTCTCTCATATTTCAAATCTTTTTTTTGTCTTGCATACCTCAAATACTTCAAATGCCAAGTAAAAAGTATGTGAAAGCTGAAAGCTTCACAACAAAATAAATAACATGATTAAGCTGTTATTGCTGATGTCAACATCTAATTCAACTCTCAGTAAAGTGGTGAGATCTAATTCAAGTCATGACGCATTTGGCCGTATTGATCTTTCGAGTTTGAACGTATGAAAAGGTCCATGAGCTCAGATCTAAAGCCGTTAGCTTGGTGAAATCGTATACGCTCTTGTTTTGGTCTTCCCTTTGTTTCCTGCTCTCACAGACATGAACCTGGTATTATTTGATACACAAAACCCAGAATAAACTGGAACCAGAGCTCCATGCACCAAAAATATATAACCTTCATTGACCTAAGACATTAGTCAAATCAACGCTTAATAGACAAACAAAGTAAATAATGATGGGCTAGACTACACTCAAAGAGGTTAGTCTTGAGAGATAATCATGACAAAATATGTAGGCAAATTTTGAATAAGAGACCTCCACAGACACTAAATCAAACCAAATTGACTGTTCAACAGCACTCCAATACAAAATACATGATGGCTATTCTTAAACGTAGCCCCTCTGTATTCCAGAAGAAAGCCTCACAAGACATATAAGATGGAAATTGGCACGTTTGATCAATGGTTAATCAAAAGGCACCAAAAAAATCTAAAATACCTGGTAAAAGCAGTGGTTGGCTCCTCGTTTAGTGTCTTTGTTCAAAAACTAAGAAACAACAGTACATTAATCTACAAAAGGAAACTTTGCAAGAAACATTTTACAAAAGACATGCAAAGTAAAAGTAAATAATTTAACTAAACTGGAACACAGTACCCTCCCCCGGTTAGTAACATCATCGTCTTTAACACAACTTTACTTTAATACTATGACCTAAAATAGATGTTCATGGTTCTGCGGTTTTTCTATCAAGCTCTTTTTTTTTCAACATGTATTCAAACGGAACCTACCAAATCAAACACAGAGCAAAGGCTAGCCTCAGCTGCTCTCTCTGCTGCGTCTCGGTGCAGAGAGAAAGGCCCAGGTCTCCCGCCCCTTTTTATAGATTCTGCCCCTTGCCCGGGTCCTAGTGCAACTCTGTTGAGCAAATCTTATGAGGATTGCTCTGACAAACCATCATATTACAATTCAAGTTTATTTGGTGGAGCAGAGAAAGGTTTCACCATGCTTATCTCTTGCGTCGTGCCTTAAGGATTACTATCAACCAACAAAAAACAAAAACACAACAACACATTCTTCACATCTTTCAACCACACTTTTCTGGATTTGTACAGCATGGCTTAGTGCTATGCTCTGCAACACTCGGTTGTGTAGCAACATTTTCTGAGCAGAATATCTTTGCCTCATTGATTTTGTTGTGCCTGCCGCCCCTTTTTCATGTTTCATGTTTCCTGTAGATGTGGCAGAGGATCAAAGCGTAAGCAAAAGGACAAACATGTTATGTCCAGCATAAGAATCCCTGATTGAAGTGCCAACTGAGAGAGCGGCTTCCATGCGTCTAAATCTGGCTGAGTGAGCCGAGGCGATTATTGATTCATCAGAGCCATACATTCTGGACTCCCTCATTACACGAAGGTCTCTTAGCTAGATTTCAAATCTGAATTTGGGGAACGATTATCACATCTTGAAATAATCAACATAACTAAATATATTAGGCTAAGCATTAATAGCATGTTCATACCCCACCTTTAAACTTGCGTGCTGTTATTTAATTTTTATTTTATTCTTTATTATTATACATTTTGTACTTGTACTACTGCATTGTGACTCTCTTATTTTGCAGTTAAGGTGCAAGTAAGAATTAGGGGTGCATTAGGGTTAGTCATCCATGAAACCATAAACGATGGTTAAGTGGTTAGGGTTAGGGCTAAACCCTAACACAACCGTGGTTCTCACAGGAATCCCAGCGGAATTTTGCGCCAATGCAAGTTAATGACTACTTGATAATTCCGTGGCACACACACAGATCCCCGTTTCAACGAGCGAGTCGACCACGGGCGCTTAACTCAAAATGAATGGTTTGACATTCCGTTCTGTGGAAGACGAAAAAGGTCTAACCGTGCTCTGGGACACGATTCAATAGATTAACGGGTTGTGCGCATCAAGCACGAATTCTGTGGCATATTAGGTGAATCGCCATATACTATATATATAGGCTATTATATATATATATATATATATTATATATTATGTATATCAGTACTATATAAATATATATACTATAGTCATAATACTATATTATATATTCGCGATAGTATATATAAATATATATATATAATATCTATATTATTATAATATATATATGTACAATTGCATTGTGATCTCTCTTATTTTGCAGTTAAGGTGCAAGTAAGAATTAGGGGTGCATTAGGGTTAGTCATCCATGAAACCATAAAGGATGTTAGGGTTAGGGTTAGGGCTAACCCTACCAACCTGGTCTCACAGGAATCCCACGGAATTTGCGCCAATGCAAGTTAATGACACTGATATTCCGTGGCACACACACAGATCCCCGTTTCAACGAGCGAGTCGACCACGGGCGCTTAACTCAAAATGAATGGTTTGACATTCCTTCTGTGGAAGACGAAAAAAATGTCTCACAAAGTGCAAAACTGTCTTTTAATCGTGAAAGTTTACGTAGATACTAGAAAAAAACACAAGAGTCTAAAGTAGAACTATTAAATAGTGAGGGGTATAGTGTTGTTTTTCTAAGCAGCTCTAGTTATCTATGATTTAATGTGGGATTACTTGGCAAAAGTGGGACAATCCTGTGTTGATCATTCCTATGGAAATCTAAATATTCCAGTTTTCTTACTTATCAGGGCACTAACGGAGCACAAATGAATACAAAATGGTTTGAGGATCATAAAACCATGTTGTTGTTTATCACTTTAGTTAATTACAGTGCCTTTTTCGGCAATAAAACTAAATGGCAAGAGGTTACTAAAAGGTTGCGCCCTTTTCTTTTCTGTGAGAGAAAGGACACCACAGTACAAGGCCATCATTTTTGTGTTAGAAAACATTGCAATACAATTTGTACAGCTATCTTCAGGTAATAGTCTGAATTGCAACAAGTTTATATGCTACATGGAGGGTGGGTTGACAATTAAAAATAGTTTGGCCTGTAATGTTTGATTCCCTTGAACTATAAGAAGCACATGTTTAAGAAATGTTGAAATGTAACCAGTGGTAATACTGTAAAGGAACCACATTGTGAGATATAATTTTCTGGAATTAGTAAAGCCTGTATCCACGAATGTAAATGAAGCAACATTATTACACAATATAAATGACAATGAACTTTTTCACTAACTTTTCATGGCATCATTAATATTACGGAGGTCCCCATTTATATTGTCATACCATTAAGGGCAAAGTTTAAAGCTGATATATTTCTGTTACCGGGCTCCCGGAGCTGGTATTTGCGGAGTGTTCGCAATGGACCAGAGTGAACTGGAGCTCAGTGCTTTGTATAGCTCGCCACTGAACAAGCTAAGAACACTGGCAGGTTTCCTTACTTCTTGTTATAGAAGTTTACTAGTTAGTGTCTGGTCCGAGATCCATAGCAATGCTGACCAGGTGAGCCTTGTCACTTGTTTTTCTGCCCCCAGCATAGTTAGGCCTATGTAACTTCCACCCCTCCTAATACATTCTCATTCTGCCTTACAATTTAATGACAAATCCCCCTTGTTGGCAGAACAAGCCACAGGTAAAGAATGATTAGCTATTCACTGGTCTAATCAGGAGTTGAAGTCATTTCTTTCCGACAGTATTTCCACAGGCTTTCCAGCCATGTTACCCTCTCTAAAGTACATTTTCAACCCTGGACATATTGTTAAAAGTTGAACATTTGTTCTTTATGACCCCCAAGTGAAGAAATAAAACTCTGATTGGAAGTTCTAATGCGGTCATCTTGTGAGCATGCCCAAGAGGCATACTACACCCTCCTCCTTCCCTTCATGCTAGACAAGCAGCCATCCCCCTGTCTGCTCTCGGTCCAAATATCAGGCGGTCGGTTGCATCTGTGGGCTGGGTGAGCCAATCATGTACAGAGCGTTTTGTGGTCCTTTGAAAGGTTATCTCATTATGTGCCATTAAAGGGGTTGTAGTAAGTCCATAAACAAAAGTCATTACCTATTGTGTTAAATCCGTCATTAAGGATGATTTTAGATCGCTAAATGCCAGTCCAAGATTGTGAAAATCTGATTATACAGGGGAGTCGTTTAAAGTATTAAGGGATGATAAAAGGTCAGAAAGAGTAAAGCCTATCTCGTGTTTAAGCAATTCCTTAAAAGGGAAAGTGGTTTGGGAGTATTTTGCCTCCGCTGGAGATGGAGAAATAAGAAACCTTGTCCCTTGGAGCTGTGACAGCACACTGCAAGTGACAAGATCTTGGCAGAGCACCCATGAAAGATGCATGAGCAACCTCCAGTACGTTTCCCATCTATGTCAGAAGAAACTGGAGACTCTAGGACCCTCTGAAAAGTCAACCCGTGGTTCCTGGCACAAATGCCAAGCCGAATGTTGTGAATATCATAGCAGTGCCCTTAAATTTAGCATGTTTATTGTTTGTTGATGGTATCCTAGGCTTATGCAGTTGAACATTTGAAAAATGTGTTGTAGGCGGTAATGTTGTAGGCCATACAGCATAACAGACGTTGCAATGTAAAAATAAATGAAGTGAATCCTGCTTAACCGAGGACACAATAAGAATTGACGAAATGGTTGTCATTGGATTTTTTTTGTACAACATTGGTGACCATTAAACAGCGCTTGGATGCCTTTTCTTTCCTTGCAGTGTTTTCAATCGTTTATTACTTTCTCCCTTTCTGTACATTTGTCCCACCAGGAGTGTTGCTTTGATGTACTGCTCTCACTTCAATTCACGCTGCAACATAATAAAAGTATGCCTTTTAATACAAAATGGCAGTCACTTAATGGTGTGGTAAATCTTTTGCCGTCCATTAGGACTTAAGTTTGAGTTGAGAGACGGGGAGTTTGTGTGCCAGGGGGAGGGAGGGAGGGAGAGAGAGAGAGAGAGAGAGAGAGAGAGAGAGAGAGAGAGGAGAGAGAGAGAGAGAGAGAGAGAGAGAGAGAGAGAGAGAGAGAGAGAGAGAGAGAGAGAGAGAGAGAGAGAGAGAGAGAGAGAGAGAGAGAGAGAGAGAGAGAGAGAGAGAGAGAGAGAGAGAGAGAGAGAGAGAGAGAGAGAGAGAGAGAGACTTACAATGTCTGATAGCTTCTAGAATGGCCCAGGGACCAACAAATTGCCTTTTTTTTTTAGGAAGCAGGCCCTTTTATTTAAGTGATGAAAAAAAAAAGTACAAAAGTAAACCAACTGTTGTGAAGTTCTGCTATAAAAAGGTTCCCCTTTGGGGCCCCTTTGTAGGATATTTAAAGGTTAAGATTTGTTATCTTGATGCTAAACATATTATCTGAATCATTATCAAACCCTAAGGACATCTTAACTTGACCGGACAGGTTAATGCGATGTATCTAGTCTCAGGCTGGAATCTGTTATTGTCCCACACCCTTGAACTTTGCCCTCCATTGGCGTAATTGCATTGCATTATGTTGAGCAAATGCATTACTCATATCGATGCTGCACACAGACGGAGAGTACTGCAACATAAATGAGGGTTATGATCTTAAAAAATATATATATATATGATGGGATATTACATAGGATGACACTGTTGCCATCGACAGCAGATACAGAGGAGGGCTTGAGTCCTGTGGCCCGAGGTTAAAAATAGTATGTGGTTCTGGTTGGAAAAAGCCGACCCAAGAGTGATGCACTGGCGTCGTGTCTAGCCTGAGTCTATAAAATAAAGAGAATGGTGCGGAATGAATGTTCAATATTGATAGTTTGAGATACAGGTACTTGTTGTTGTTGCTGTTATTGAGGGGGGCACTTTGTGTCGAAGCTTCGGGCCGTTGATGCATCCTGCTGTCAGACATTTAAGTTTGCAGAAAGGTGATGGATGAAGTAAACACATATTTATCTAAAGCAATGCATACTGGTCCCTTTGACAACTGCTCGCATATCACTCACTCAACACAGGAACAGAAAAGGCAACTATTACAGATTAGCTACAACATTCACATATTCATTTTGTGATTTAACCGTCGTTAAACTTGGGCCCCAGATTCACAAACATCAGCATGCATACATAAAACACTGTCTCCTTAACAGTTAAGCATGGGGAGGTTGGTGGCTGTCATGCAATGCCACCAAATAATTCGATAGATTCTGTCATTTGTTGACCTGTGTTCACTGATCAGGCCATTTTCTTAGATTTATACTACCTACAATTATAGATTGCTGACTACAACAGGGCAGAAAGCCACTCCTTAATTTGTCTCTTAAAACAAATTGTTCTTCCAATATGTCACAGAAGCCAAATTAATGCTGAACAGAACAGCTTTGGAAGACTCAAAGCAAAAACAACTACTACTTCGTGAAACGATCCCAAGAAAATCGTTCCCAGGATAATTTGCTCCTTACCGACAGAGTTTTACATTGGAGATGCTATCTGCAAAGAAAATTTGATCTGGTTGCATTCCCAGACAGGCAGACTATGGTCTACCTTGGGCGAGACAGGAGATTCATGGGAAAGGGAAATGTTCTCAATCAAGTCAATCAGTAATCAGAGCTCATCGGAGCACTAATGAGGGGTTGTAGGACTGGATTCGACCACTTCAGCTGATGCAAATGTGATATGACATTCAGTTCTGCTAAGGAACATTCATTAGAGTATGCTGTGCTGCTTCCATGGCTAGCACATATACCTCTTATGTAATAAGTATATATATTACAGTTTTTAATGACAATTTTGTCCTTTATATTTTGTCCAAATAATCCGTCAGGCACTCATCATCGATACACTGAAGGAAGCAGGAAAAGGTTATGAGTTACTGGTAGGATTAGGATCAAATTGGAAACTACGTCAAATGATAAGCTGGTGTGCGAGACACTAAGTAAGGGGCTCATCAGTGCAACGTAAGCTAGAAATGTGTCAGGTTATAACTCAATGTGTTGATCATGCATGCAATTAGAAATAATTTTGTCAAACAGCAAAGTACAAAATGGTGGATTTTCTCATTGGTGGCATATAGTGGTTTAACAACTAAACAACAACCAAAATCATTTCAAATCAAAAGTTGCAATAGGAATATTCCAAACATTGTTGATAGTGGATTTTATCATGTTATATATAGACATATGTATAATATTCTTCTAATTTGGTCTCCGTCTGTGTCTTTGATGCCAGTGGCTGCCCATATTCCTTTTGGATAATGACACAGGTGTTGATGACTAATACCAACAGGCAAATGTTCACAGTTGATGTTGTGGATTCACGTTCAGGCCCCCACCGTGTAGTCACACGTGTATTATCTCTGTAGGAATTAATTGCTGCAAAAGCATGAACGCATTTTCTCCTTCTTCAAAGGGTTGGGGCTTAAAAGCTTTAATAATGTGTTAACATTTTGTCAAACAGCAAAGTACAAATAATGTTGATTAAATACAATTTGGATTAATTGGTTTAACTTTGATTAAGATCATACACACTCCCATCTCATTAAACCTACTTCAACCAAAAACTCCTGCAGCACATCTTATTAATTACTCAAATATCGGACATTATGTTTAACGCGGTGCTACTAGTGTCCACAGGTTTACATGTAGCGGGGGGAACAGGCCAACAGTGAAATACCACTCCCTCTGATAGACCCTTTTGCTTCATATTGTATCGTCTTTAATTGCTGCGACTTGGACATTATTTATTCATGTAGCAAATTATTAAATGCAGATAGGCCTCATTAAACGTGCCCTTTTATTCCCTTCTGATGAATCTGTCAGTGGGTAGCCTGCATAGGAGCTGCAAAACGCCCCTGTGTGTGATGGGGGCCTCACACTGGCAAAGGGAGAGTACGTTTGTGTACAAATATTGCCGGAAACAAAAGGGAAAGGGAAAAGAGATGGGGGCTGGGCAGAAGACCAAAAAATCTCATAGTGAGGATTTGGAACGACAAAACACCATTTCTGTGGGGGGCAAGTCACACAAGGTTCATTTCCATAAAAGTGTTGGCCTTGCGGGGGCTGGGAGCGCGTGAGCTTGCTCAGAGTATTTAAACAATGCAGCGGTAGCCAGCCATGTGCCACCATTTCCCATCGGGAGAGAACTGAAAGCCAAGCAAACCAACCGCTAATAACATGGACGGTTAGGAGCAAGTGGAGCCCCTCGCTCCAAAACGGTGACATCTGTCCACCGACAGCTGTCCGCACTCGTGTTGTCATCTGCTGGGGTCAGGCCACCTACCATGACCTCAGTGGGTTGGCCACGGGCCCTTGCATCACCGGTAATGATGCAGCCGCTTGTTGAGCCAATTGGCTGGAGAAATTGTCTTGGCTCCATCCGACGCAGTCCCATCGCTCACTCCTGTCTGATCAATGTGCCCCGAGTGTAACACTGGAAGCAAAGCCAGACCCGACTCAGCAAACGGACTCCGATTTCAATATAGCACACCAAAATCCTGACCTGGGCAAAATAAAAAGCCTGCTCATAGGCACCTCTGAATTACCAATCCATCTGTCTGTCTCTCTGTCTGTCTGTCTGCCAGACTTTCAGTCCACTCACCTATCTGCATGCCTACCTGTCTGTCTCTCATTCTCAATCAATCAATCTCTGTATGTCTATCTATCTATCTATCTATCTATCTATCTATCTATCTATCCAACTATTAATCTACAGGATCTGTCTGTCTGCTCTTTACCCATCTTTCTGTCTTTAAGTCCATCAATCTCTGTATGTCTGTCTTTCTGTCTATCGATTGATCCATCTATCTATCAATCCATCCATCCATCTGCCTGACTCTCTGTTGACACATCCATCTGCCTGTCTACCCGCTTCTCTATCTGGTCTGTCTACTTGTGTTTTTGTGGGGAGGCTTGATTGACATTGTGGGGTTCATCATCCAGGTCCTACAGCTTTTCCCATCCTGTTTTTCTATTCAATGTGAAATTGGTTTTTCAGCACAAAGCAGCTAGAGATCTATCATTTTAAATGAGCATAGTATGTCTGGAGAATTGCTCTGAGGAAATAACAGTTTATATATATTTGGATGCAGCATCACACAGTCATCATTAGCATACTGACACAACTAATATGTTTCTGATTACCAAAGTTGCGGAAAATGTTTGTGTGGTTTTCTCTGTCTGCGTGTGCGCGTGTGTGTGTGTGTGTGTGTGTGTGTGTGTGTGTGTGTGCTTGTATGTTAGTGTGTATATATGTGTGTGCATCTTCTCCATGTCTCATTACATGCATGGGCTCCAAAATGCACACACAGTCGTAATGAGATGTGAAAAGGTGGGGAATAATCACCACTAGCGATCACAAAACCAAATCTACCCCTATAATGAGATATTAATTGGGGTTGACAATATCGACAAATGAAAGCCAGTGTAACACGGACAAAATTGTATTGTGTAATTGTCGAAACACCAGGTCCGCTGCCGCCACACAGATCCCATTTTTCAGATTTCTGAGCACTGTTCTGCGAGCACTGGCCGTGTGTGATGACGTCTGAACGCACCAAAGCCCCCTTTTCTGCCTCCTTGTGCCTATATTTAGTGGTTTGTGTGAGGAGGGGGGTGGGGGGGGGCTGTCTGTGTGGTCTGATAAGAGGGGTAACAAATGAATGTTGTTTTAATCACAGAGCTATTGTTATTATCGCAGCCTCTGCCTTAGAACAGGGGTTGAACACCAAAGCTTAGGGTGGTGTTTCCGGGGACACGCCTTATCTCAGCCAAGTGCTCTGTTCTGTGCAACAAAAGGCCACAATAAAAGGAACAATGTATACCATGCGGTGTTTAAGTCAAAGGGAATGACGTGCTGTATTGATACTTGCAAGGTTTTCCGGTTTAAAGGGGAGTGGACAATACTCGTGTCGCTATTTCACAACAAACCTTCATCTAGTGCAAATAACCTTTTACGGTTATCGTTCTGGGAAAAATGTTGGAGTGTCTTATGGGCGGAGAACAGTGGTTTAATAAAATCTGTAATGGCATTTCGACTTGACGATAAAACCACAATCTGTTAAAATTAAAAGTAGCAATAGGAATATTCCACACATTGTTGATAGTGATGGTTAGTTTTTGTCATGCTGTATTTATAAATATATATAAAATTCTTCTTCTTTGGTCTTCGTCTGTGTCTTTAATGCCTGAGGCTGCTCATATTCCTTTTGGATAATTACACAGGCGTGGATGTGCAAATGTGGTCATTAATTATTTGAAGCAGCTAAACACTCACACTCGACTGAAGCAGGGCATCTATTATTTGGAGCATGTTGTGCTGTTGTGGATGACTACCCTCAAGGAAAGGTTTGTAATCATCATGATTAAGAAACATTTTTATATTCCCACTTCATGTTCAAATTCCCATGTTATCTATATCGAAAATATTGATAGATATAGGCTACTATGATTTTTACTTTAGCTTTAATAATAAAAAAGATTATTTTCACAAAAACCTTTCTTACATACTATAGTTAAATCTTACAGCATTGCGTTTACACCTCGTAATAAATCCAAAATGGCACACAGAGTGCTGGCAACTGATGAGCGAGCCAATGAAGCTTTTCTCTTTATCCACATTGTAGTTTTGTACCTTCAGGGGTATTTTAACATGCAGTGTGTGATCCAATCTCCCCACTTGCCATTTTGGATCCGCTATGCCGGCACAAATGGAATAGTTGGCCGACAGTCGGGCTGTTAAGTGGTTGCTTGTTGTTCTTCATAGTCTCCTTGTGTTTTCAAGCGCGTGTTAACGCTGGTGCACTGAGGCTCTTGTCATCCATTGTGTTTGTTGAACAGCCAATTTAGCTCATTTTCACTTGTCCAATGCAGCATCGTGCTAATTTCACATGACATTGAAAAGGGGTCAGGACTTGTTCTGTATATATATTTTTTGTCTGGGTGTTTTGTTTTAACACGGTTTGCAGGGTATTATTTGACATATTAAACTATTGATACTTTAGTTGCAGTGTTATCATTTGTGTGGAAGCCCATATCCGCCAGTTAAAAGAAAGAAAAGATTAACTTTGTGCCTTCATTACCTACGCTGTTATCCTTTCCGCTTTTCAGTTTAGCTAGCTACTCTGGGGCACATGCAAATGCAATACAGATTATTCTCAGTAGGCCCACAACAAGTTGTTACGAATAGTTATTCTTTCATGCAAAATACAAGAACATGGGGCAATCATTTCGCTCGAAAAATACCTATATAGATGCATGCTCTACCAGGGAAAACTAAATTAATCTCCCTCCTCTGTTAAATGCCTCATATAATTTATCATATCAAAGCTGTTTTGTTATCAGCCTCATCATTACTATTGGCTTTGCTATCTAACATGGCATCTATTCATCTTCTCTTCTCACCTTTACTCGGTTTCTTTGAGGGGAAAAAGAAATTATTTCCCTATGATGTGACAGTTTTCCACAAAAAACACCTAGAAATATATATTATAATTAAATGAAAGGTAAAAGCAAAGGAAGTGACACCACCATTCCCATTTCAGTTAATTAATTTTTTTATTTGCAATAAATCCACATCATTAATCTCCCACCACTAGAGACATCCCACAGACCCGTCCCACCTCGGTATCACTCAGAATCGTTCATGAACCGAAAAAGCACGGCGAAGGGCTACCGCCATTGCATTGTATTGCTTCATGTGTAACTATGGCAGACACTTGGTGTGTCATTGTTGATCACCCACATGACTGTGCTTGCTGCCTGTAGGCTGGACTAAAAACTGACAGATAGTGAGTCCTGATACTTTCTTTTCCCCTTTAACATGGTTTTCTGCTGCTGGCGATTAAAGTGCAGCTTGAGACTGTCTCTTGAGCCTGGAGAGTGAAACAGAGAACAAGAGTGAGAGCGAGGACTGGAGTAGACCAAAGTTGGACGGAGGATGTGTGGGAAGTTTGTATATGTTCACAGGCTTGTTGCGCTCTGGACAGTGAATGTATATTTTCGGGGGAGTGTGGATGATGGCTGGTTTAAGCAACCTCAGCCGGCCATGTAACATCTTCAGCAATCTCTACACTAAACCAGCTTCAACATCACAACCCTGCGTCCTAGGGTCTGGAGGAACACATTACAAGTCACCTAGGTGGCATGGAACATGTGCATTCAGGGCCACAGCCAGGGTTTGAAAAATAGTTACCCCAACAGTCACAACGGGCGGACACAAAGTAACAAGGCTCAACTGAAATAAGTATTTGCTCATCTCTGGGAAGTTCTCAACCGCTGATTTTGTCTACAGTTGTATTTGGTTTCTAATTTTATCTCTAGAAAAATGATCCAGGTCCGGACCTAGTGGCCTCATAGCTGGCTACGGCCATGTGCGCATTGCTCCACTCCACCTAGGCGGCTGCCCCACATAACCAGCAAGCATCCACACACTCCCGCAGTGTGCATTGCTTATTCTCTGTTAGTTTGACGTCAGTGTGTTATCTGTGTAAATAACACCCCTAATGATTTTCCTCACCGGCTCCACAGGACGGTGCCGGTCTCTGTGTAGGTCCCTGCGTTCTTGAATATATAAAAGTTTTTTATTTATTTATATTCATACAGTTTCTTGTTTGTTCGTGCGCGCTGCCTCGTGTACTGGCTTCTTGCATTATTCATATCTGTCACCTGTCCTCTTTATGCAGCGGAAACTCGAGCTCTATCAAAGTGAAGGTTGACCTGCGAGGAATTAGCTTCTCAAGGTACACACAAAACACACGCTGTTTACAAGGCATCCAAAAGGATGACACACACACACACACACACACACCACACACACACACACACACACACACACACACAACACACACACACACACACCACACACACACACACACACACACACACACACACACACACACACACACACACACACACACACTCCCCAATTGGTTATGAATGGTATAACCTTAATGTTGCTGCAAAGTGTGGCACATTTCATAACCTACTATGACAGGTTAGAGTAGACAGTCATGCCTGCTGTTGGTTCTTTTGGACTTACTGTACTAATGTCAGACCGAATCATCTCAATCTTGGCCAATAAGGGGTTATCTTGTGTTTTTTTTAAGATTCTTTATCTAATACCACATCTGAGAACAAGACAACATCTAGCACTTTCACACACTTTCACACAATGTTAATCATTAACATTTTTTTAAAAGACCTGTAATGAAATCAATAACTAAATGACTTTGCACAGTTTCACTAAATGACTATAGTTATGCATAAATGCAAATACAAAACAATATAGAAAAGCAAACAGTAACATTCATGTCTAATTACGCGCATCTCGAAAAGGAAACAGTGAGATCATGTTGATCTTGCATCCCTTCTGTTTTTGTGATCAGTATCCCGTCATTAACTATGCATGCATGCACACTCTCTGCCACACACACTGTAAGTGCAAACACAAAATAACAGATTGTCCAACTGAGATCTATTAATTTAGCTTGCTGGTTGAAAACTTGAAAACTCTTTCCTCATCACGCACACCAGGATGCAAGATGACACACTCCAGGGTCCCATGCATGATCTGCTAGGGGAAGAGTGCATGAGCCAGGGACGAACGAGGGAAAGAGAGTGAGAGCGAGAGAGAGAATCTTACATAGTGAAAAGGACCAGCAAAACCAACAAACACAACCTTTGATCCTAGTGTAGTTCAATGCATGTTTAACCAGACAAATGTAGAACATGATGTGTTAAACAAACAAATAGGATCTCACTTACTCTTTCCTCATCCCATCTTTCTCTCTCACACACACACACACACACACACACACACACACACACACACACACAACACACACACACACACACAACACACACACACACACACACACACACACACACACACACACACACACACACACACACACCATCAGTAACTCTTAATCATGTTGAAGGAGTGTCGGTGGGGAGGGGAGGTAGAGTGAGCTAGGTCTGCCTTTCAAACGTAGCTTCCCTGAGGTCTTCCAGGTCGGGTGCCCCTCGGTGTGGTAGAAATGAACATGTAACAAAGAGAATGTAAGGATCAAACCCACGCTGTATTTATTTTTCCTCTCATCTCGCTTTGCCCTGGGTTCTCTCTCAGTATCGATCCCCCTAGACTTCCATCAACTATTCTGCTTACATAAATAGTGCCACGGGATAATGAGTCATCCAGAAATGCTAGAGTGCTTTTGGCCAACGTTTTTTTTATGTTGTTGTTCTTGTGTAGGCAGGCACTGCACAGTTTGTTATACTGGCTTTCTTGCTGCCTGGGTATCCAGGAGGACCTAACGATACAACCCATTTTTTCACTGTGTGTGCGTGTGCGTGTGTGTGAGCGGAGGCCAGTGATACTGAGGCGCTGCAGATGGCATCTTTATATGTGCTTCTCAATTGGTGAGCTAAAGCTTCTCTGTGGAGAATCTGACCAGGTTTTATCATTCGGACACGTGTGTCTCCCCAGGTGGATTGAAGTATGCACTGAGGGGGATACAATGGATGGCTAGCAGAAAGCTTGACACAATGTTAAACGATTGTTTACAACAATAAAAGGGGCAGAAACCTCACTTGTTTCCGTGTTGCTTTGTCAGGGTTGTTTTTGGACCATTTTCCTCTTAGGTAATGGGATTCCGCCTGTGTATGTCGCCTTGTGACCTAGAGGGGGTCACAGGATTAATTGCGTTGGCATTCCTGCCAACAAGAAGGCTGTTTGAGTATGGGCAGCATCACATAGCTAAACGGAGAGTCAACGCCTGGAAAGACCAAAAGATGTAAAGAAAGAAAAAAATACCGCTCAAATAAGCACTAGGATTATCTAAAAAAATGTAAAATGAGAGCAGCCTCATGTCAGAAGCCTGACTGGTTGCTAGTGGTGCTCGTGCCTATGGGTGAAAGCTGAGCAGAGCTCTGTGGCCATCAGGAAACAGTTATAGATAGAGCCCCATATGGCCCCATCTGGCCCCCTACTGGTCTGTGTAACTTTTGCTCATGAGATATGAAAGCTTCTCATTTTCTTGTTTTCTATGTACTATCCATTTATCAGGAAGTTCATTTTTCTTTCTTTACCTTGTGCCCAGGACTGAATGTCTCTTACTAAATTCCTAGTAACCACTATTTTAGTTTAAATGTAGTTGCACTACTTATAGGTAATTAATGTCCTAACTATCAATCTCCTTATAAATGAGTAGGTTTAACTTTACAGTGTTTTTTGTTATGCTTAGTTTTGGGTTGTAAAAAGTTTGTGAAACACTTCCTTTTAACATTAAATGATCATCAAAAGCTACATTCAGATTGTTTCTGGACTGTTTCACTGGGTTGGAGCACCAGCCCTCAAACTGCTACCTTTCAACATAGTGAATTAACTTACGACCATAGAAGACAAGACAACAAAACCAAATCTTAGATCCAAACAGACCTGTATTTTTATCAGTGAAGTCAGGGGAAACAAATTTCCATTACATGTTAAATTCACCAAAGTGCAACAAATGGTCAAACCATTACCAATGCTATAAATGCCAAAGGGGTGGAGGTAACAGTTGTCAGGGATGTCCAGAAATAGCGGAGTTACCCAAGAAACCAGGCACCAGAGGATTATCCCGGGTCAAAGCCATTCACAACAGGAGTTGGTTCACGACCTGGAGTTGGCTCTACTCCACCCTGAGGCTGGATGTTCTGGGGGAGGAATCCCTGGTTGTGATTGGTTGTAAGGGAGAGGAGAGTGTTAGGCCTATGCAGCCACCACACTTTGAGAGAGAACCCCCTGCTCATGCAAAATACAGATGAGGTAGAAGCCAGCCTAGAAAAAATAGCTGCTGTGGCTGGACTCGAGCTGGGTAACCCAACGGTGCCCTCTGTTACCCCCAGCCCCTCAGACGCCTGCTTTTACCCCAAACCAGACGGTCAGCGAAGGTACCCTCGATTGAAACGCGTAGCGTCAAGGGCAATGATAACGAGCAACATTGATACCCTGAGGCAGAGAGTGTTTAGGGAGGAACTATCCAAATTAGAGGCTGAGAGCAGTGGTTAAAGTGTTTAAAAATGCCTTTTACACATTTGATACAATAGAGCTTTAGTGAAAATGTAAAAAAAAGGATAGAAAGGCACTTTCTGCTGGTGGTTGCTCGCATTGAACCTTTCCCTCAATGGCCACTGTTGTGTAGGGCAATGCATCCACCAGCAACTACTGCTGCCCGGTCTGGATCCATTATGGTGCCTGCAAACCAAAAAGTAACATGGATAATCATTCGTAAATCCTGCCCAGGAGAGGGCAATGTTGATCCTGTAATGATTACTGTAATGAATCACTACTGCTTAATTTAAATAACCCTAAAACGGTATCTATCGGAAGCCACACTTGGGCGAAGACATGCCCATCTCCACCTCAACGCACCAAACCAGCGGTCGATTGAATTCCTGGTTTAAAAGTGGGCATCCCTGTAACGATTCTCTGCCTCCGTTTGTGGGTTGAGCAGTGGTGTCGGATCGGTTCTTTGATCCTAGCATGTTGGAATGTAATCATTATCCATTAAGTCTCGCTGGCAGGGATGAGCCCATTCAACTCCACATCAATGACGTCTAAAAGTTGGACAGGATCCATTCGGAGATGATCAACAGAAGGATAAGTCAATTTGAGCGGGCGACATTTCATTCCACTCGCTTCTTGACAGGGACTTCCTGTCAATTGATAGCCATCTTGGCCATTGCCGTTCCTCTCTGGGGAACAACTGTTCCTCTCCCCGTTTTCCCCCAGCCCGTCCCTGATTGGAATCTATCTGGTGCCATGGAAGGGAGTGTCAGTGACTCAGTGACCCTGTGTGTTTTGTGCTGCGGACCTGGCCCGTGCTGCAGTGTGTTCAATAATGCAGGGCCAGAGAGTGCTGCTGCCGGGGAAGCTGGGAGCACACCTCAATACCACAGCGCGCCTCTTCCGCTGAACAAAAGAGAGGTTAAAGGAAACAAGCGGCGCAAAAAGAAGAAAGCAAAGATATAAATAACCAAGGACAAAACGAAACAGGTGAATGCCGAAAAAAGCCTCATAGCGGATAGCAGAAGGAAAGAGAGAGGGGAAAAAGCACGACGTGACTCAAGTCACCCAAAACATAATTGCTTGTGACCATTTTAACCCCACAATCCACGAGAAATAAAACAAGATGTACGGGATACCAAGAGAGGGAAATTGAGAGAGATAATGCAGCTTTAATATCAACCCAAGCTATTCATTTAATATCATGGTCAGAAAGTAATTTCCTCCTGCTAAACCATCTGAGTTTAAGCCTGAGCTCAGTGACCTCGGCGTTTGGACTGAGTGCCGGGGGATTTCCATGGAGTTTGTTCACGTGAAACGAGGGGACAATGTCATGGCCGCCAGATAGCTTCTGGGACTAATCACTACGAGGAGATATTTCTACGGTGAGCGCAAGAAAGTCTAATTATTATGTTTAGCATGCCACAGCAGCAGAGAATTGTTGCTTTGGATGCATTTTAATTTGATCGCTTGACTGGTTCATTTAAAAGAAGGACATCCACGGCAAAGGTTGTTTTCTATCAGGTAATTATTTCGGTCTCTGTTGGGGCAACGGCTGAAGTAACTTATTTGGGGGGGGGGGAAATCTCACAATCATCGGTGGTTCTGGCCTCGGCTCAGCTCCCTGGTGGCGGCCTGTCCAAACCTGAATCCGAATATGGGAAAAGCGAGGGGTGGGGGGCATTTGACGCCCTGTGAATGGCCATATCTGAAGAGAGATAAATGCATTGTAGTTCCCGTTCAGCTGGGGACTGATATGGACCACTGCCAAAGATATGCAAATTGGGTTTCATATAAATCATATGGAATGGCTTCGCTGTAGAAAATTCCTAAATCTTTTTTTATACCAAAAATAGCAGCCTGATGTCTGTTCTGCAGTACGTTTCCCCTTATGATTGATCTTTGGATATTCAAAAAAACCAGCGTGTCTTTAACAAATTATTTGAAAATCCCCCCCAAAAAAACACAACCACTTCAACTTTCGTCATCCACCCATTTAAATCACACACTCTGAAGTAACCTCAGTGCCCGACTCATGCCCTGGGCAAGAGGCAGCACCCATGGGTATCTGCACATGGAGCAGATACCCAGTTTTAAGGGATCCTCCTAATATAGAGGTCCCCTACCAGGGAATTTTTAAGGGCGGCTGGTTGGAATTGCTTCAGATGTTTCTGAGACAACAAGCCACCCACACAGAGCATCTTCTTGCGTTCCCCCTCTAGCCATATCGTTGCATTGCTCAACATCAAACCTCGACGCTGGTTCCTGCTTGTAGCCTGTATGCTCCAACCCAATTCACAAGACTCAACCCTTTCAACCTCTTACCTTTCGTAATCATTTGACCTGCGGGCCAGATTGCCTGATTGTTTTAAAGCACATACAAGCCCAAATACATGTAAATATTTGACATAAAAAATTGTGTAACAAATCATCTTGGTATTATAATATGTACATCTAATTCATCCAGGACCTTGGATCTAGTTATAAAATGTATGTCCTTTTCTTAAGGATTGAATGTTATTTCTATCTGCAATGTCTTGCATCCTACCAACACAGTGAATAGATGTCATATTGTGTTCTATGGCTCATTTCCCCAGCGGTTAAACTGCACATTTATTGATATCATCTGTTGTATCATCTGTGAATTTGATGTACAAAACAAAATGGTTGTGCTTTGTGAAATGAAATGCACTCTATCTCCAATCATTGCTGTGGATACCTTTATGATGTGGCTGCATGGTATTGTCCGTGCAATGTTGTGAAATGAAAAATAAAAAAGGCCATTGAGTCAAGGGTGAGGAGGCAAGCTCTTGTATACTAGCACATAGAGAACATAAAGTGCGGAGAAGGAATAGCCTGCCCGAATCATCTTCCCTCCAAACTGTTCTCCTGCTAATGAAAATGTCTGTATAGATGTTTTTCCTTGCAGCGCAGTAGAACAGTATACACATGGGGAGTGCAATGACGCCATCTGCTGTTTAAAACCATAAAGAGCTCCTGGAATTAACCAAATAACTGATTCATTCTAAAAGCTGTTTGCTTTAAAACGTAAAAAGCCTTTTTTATTGTCCTTGCTAAATCAGAAAAAATACTTGTGCAGTGTACAATGAACAATCTCAGTTACATGTGAATTTAAGGGAGGTATTTTAAGAAGGATTTTTATATGGAGATCTAGAGAAGGGCTGCAAAGAACGTTCATTTTCATAGTTGATTGATTAATAAATGAATTATGTTGTCTAGAAAATGTAATACATAATAGCAAAAGCCAGTAGCCACAGTCCAAAGGGACGTCTTGTTCTTGCTTTATCTAACAAGCCACCAAGGGAACTAAATCTGAAAGCATTACGCAAGAAATGCATCTTTTTCCGCCGATCAATAATGGATCCATGTAAAATAATCCAAAGCAGACAATGCATATGTTCCTTGGAGAAATGGAGGCTGACACTCAATCGAAAGGCGTCAGCCCCAATCTACTCTAACAGATAGTCTAACAGAGTCGCGCACACAGTGTGTGTCCTTTAACCTTCCCCTCCTACCGATTCCCCTATCTATATGCTCTTTCCCACTCTTTATCGTGGTGACTGAGCGTGGGGGAGGTCCCCGGCCCATTACCATCCCCTTGTGTGATGAACAGTATCCCTTTGGTCACATCCATCAATGCACCGGGCCCAGAGACTCTAATAAGGCTACAAAAGAAATGGGCCACCTGGAGGTGGGCTGATGGATGACATCCCGAGGACGGTCTGAACGGCCAATCACAGCTTAATACTGCCCGGGCAAGTGCAGGGAGATATCAGGCCTAGTCACCGGGACTGGCGGTGGAGGAAAAAGTGTGTCAACGAGGAAGATCCCGCCGTTTAATTTACACAGCTGTGTTTGGCCCCCTTTTGACTCGGTCAGCAAACGGTGGTCATCAAAGTGCGGTATACAAAATGCCTGCCTTAAAATGGAAATCTGCGTCGTTATCCTGCATACACAACGTGTATTTATTCAGTTTCAGAGGCCTTCGCAGGAATACACTCATTCAATTAACGACACATTGGTGATGGTGGCTCCCTAAAACGTTTCAGGTTTGCGCAGCTGGATGGAGCCGATTTGACACCCTTCCTGAATTGTTTGTTCAGAAGTCGTCCCTGTGACCCATGTTCTATTAACCCCTCCTCTGTCATGTTGGGTGGTATACATTCAAACAAAGAAGATCGACGTGTCCCATTGGTTTGTATACCACAAAGTCAACCACTGACTCAATTCTTCACCCTATACTTCCCAACTGCAACAAAGCCAGAGGAATGCAGCTTCTCCAAGTGGAAGAAAAACCACTCCTTAACGGTCAATATTGACCATGTGTCCTACATTGTTCCCACTCCTGAATGATGATGACCTTTCACGTTGACCTCCGACTAGTCTTTCAGTTTTTGTGGCACCAGAACGCGTTAACAAGGAGTGTCCACTTCCCAGTGGCTCTCCCACTGTAGACACCCACTTGAGTTTTTTGCTCACTAATGCTCATCTGAAATTAACAAAGGCAAATTTAGTCTTGCAAACAGTGCCACACTCTAACAATTTTCGAGATTGGCCATCATCGTTAAGAGCACTTATTGCCGTCATGCACACAATTATGAATAATACATGCTTCTTGCTCTGATGCTCGGAAGGAAGCGCGTATGTTTTTGAATTTGACCTTTGACCCTCAGCCAGCGCTGGCAGGATGGGCGTATTCATTGAGTAATTTTGAACCATATCCCTGGTGTTTCTCATCGACCCTGTTACCCAGCCTGATGGACAGATGCTAATGAAGCCCACATGTTAAAATACTTGCAATACATAAATTGTTATGATAGTTTCTGAAGCGTCAAGCATTTCCCTTTAAATTAGTTTGAGCGCTCCCTGAATATTTCCTACTGTTCAGGATAAAAAAACAGAAGTGGAAGTGTGGTTTACCTTCAGTAAAAATGTGTCTCTGGTGTAATGCAGGCTAATAATAAAGGATAATTACATTGTTTTTCTGATGTAACACTATGGCGAAGTCATCTGTAAATCCATTAATTAGCAAATTAAATTGGTTCATATTTAACCATAGCCTTACATTACAATTGTTTACATGCTCCCAGTCACTCTGATACAATGTTGTAGACAATGACAAAAAAATCTTTTCTGATTATTACTAATTAGGCTAATTAATTTAATTAATAATAAAAAAAGGATTTCAAATTTGACTTTTTTTTGGAGGCAAACAGCATGGTACTATTCTCTGAGATAATCTCCATATCACTACCCAGCTTCAGATGTGGTCTGCGTCACAATTGCCTTAGAGACAACTGCTTCCGCCACTTTCTCCACTGCGCTCTGAGGAGATATTTTCTTTGTTGTTTGTTAGATGTGTGTCCCTAGTCGTCTCACTAGTGGCTTTCCTTCCTTTGCAAGTGACAACTATTAAAATGCTCAATCCAAGCACTCGCATGAGCCAAACCCAGGAATGGCCCACTGGAAATGTATGAAGGACGACAGTCCTGGACACTACACCACAAAGATTACCTTCCTCTTTTGTTGAATGCATTTGAATTGTCAGGCTGTGGTTTGCATGTGTATTTATACTATGTCACATTTCATAATATTTTGTCCCCCGTGTAGAAGGATTCCTACCTGTTTAACGTACGCACTGTGTGTACTGCTGACACTGTATTTATGATGTTTGACTGACTCCGACATTAAGCGAGATTCAAAAGAGATAAAAACTTAACATCACAGGTGTGTTGACTTCTTGTCGAGAAGAGGCCCAGATGTGGAGGAAAGATGCAAACATTCTAATCCAGATGTAGATGAAGATGTTCTATTTGTCCTGAGACAGAATATTCTCTCTGCGTCCCTTTGTGGTTGTGCATGTATTAAAATCAATCCCATCCACCGTGGCCGCGTATCATGCTGTATATTTTTGCATTTCTTGCTGTCAGTCTTCACTGCTAGAAATAGAGCAACATGAGAAACCAAATCTGGTGGCGCTTTTCAACACCGCATAATGTCCGTAATGGATTTAGCTTGTTATCTTCCTGCACAATGGAACTGGTTTCATGTAGTGGTGAAGAGCTATGCACTGAGTGAGCCCAGACGATGGCCTCTGCGGACCAGCCAACATGGGTCTGGCTTCCTGATGGCAACAGACCAGCGGATCTGGGATTGAAGCAGCACTGTCACAGAACAATTAAGTGCTCTCAAGCATTCCTGAACACTGTGTGGTACAAGGCCTAGGGGATGGGTTTCCTGTTTCCAGTACTGGCGTAAGACATGATTTTTCATTTGATTACTGGGTTGCCTTTATATATGTCTTGGCTACAACAAATTCTGGATGGTCCCACACTGGACCAAACTGGGACTCTAAATGTTTATTATACTAACTTAAGAAGCTGTGTATACATACAAAAAGTAGGCTGGCTAAGAGGAAATCTGTTAAAAATCCACCCGTATAAACGCCATTCCACTTATTAAAACTAATTTCTTTCTGAAATCTAATCATTCTAACATCTTAGATCTGCACTTAATGGACAACTATGGAGAATTATGTGCTGCCAGCAATCCTTTGCACTTGGGCTTCAGGAATATATGGACGAGCCACTCAAAAGTGTGAAATGAGACCCCTGGGTGGGCAGGGAGAAGGCAGCCAACCAGAGAATTTCTCCTTTGAACAATGTCTTTTTTTCTTTTTTTTCCCCTCCATGGCTGTTAACCGTTATGGTTCCTTGTGCCTTTCTGTGTCATGGTGATAAACAATTTTTTCAGCCCTTGGCCGTTGTCCAAGGCCCCTGTCCATGACTTCATGGTAACTGCTGTTTAAGCAGACTCTATAAATGACAATTTCCTTTAAGTTTAAAATTGTTAGTCCATTTGTTCAAGTACACTCTGACCTGTCTGACCTGAACTTTACTGTAGATTTTGAATCGATCCAGATCTGAGGGATCCAGATCCAGATCTCCTGATCTGAGCCTCAGTTGTTGGCGAGTGAGGGAGAAGTCAAAGAACACCAAGTATCCGGGGAGACAGAGTCTGGTATCATTTTCACATGTGCCGGACAGAAAGTGGCTGAATCCAACGAGGAAGCCGGGGGTTGGTTTAATTTATTTTACTTAAGTTTGTTTTGAAGTTATTCTGCAATTATCATTACCAAATCGCCTCCAGGGGGCATTTCTTTTTTATGTGAACATGTCATACACACATTTGCAAGGCTGGTGGTCATTTGTTTCTGGATTTCACTTGACTCCATGTCAGGATCAAACGCTACTGCTCTCTGTAGCAGTTAAAGCTAAATTATAGTCTCCGTGGGGGAAAGAATACCCAGGTGGTTGAAAATATTCAAGTCACTTTAACCTAGCACAGCAATACCCATAGGTGACTAGGGATAGGCAGTCCATATCATCTAGGAGAACATTGCGTAAAGGGAAATTATGGTCCAGATGTTCTTCAATTCCCTTCCAAAGTTCTTTAAAGCAGTTGGCTGACACAATCAGCCAGACAGCTGAAACTATAGGGGTCCATCCCAGTACACCCTGCGTACGTCACTGGAATATATTTTTTCATTGTGTGGAGTATGTGTGTGTTTGTGTGTGTGTGTCTGCCTGCGTGTGTGTGTGTATGTGTGGGCCTGTGTGTGAGTGTGTGTGTGTCTGGATGTGTCTTTGTGTGTGTGTGTGTGTGTGCGTGTGAGTGTGTGTGTGTGTGTGTGTGTGTGTGTGTGTGCGTGTGGGCCCGTGTGTGAGTGTGTGTGTGTCTGGATGTGTCTTTGTGTGTGTGTGTCTGCGTGTGAGTGTGTGTGTGTGTGTGTATGTGTGTGGGCCTGTGTGTGAGTGTGTGTGTGTGTGTCTGGATGTGTCTTTGTGTGTGTGTGTCTGCATGTGAGTGTGTGTGTGTCTGGATGTGTCTTTACGTGTGTGTGTCTGCGTGTGAGTGTGTGTGTGTGTGTTGGGTGGGGTCATATTTCGGGTGGAGCATCAGTGAAAACAGATTGTTCAGGGGACCGAGTATTATGGTTAATCTGCCTACGTAGGACACCATAATAATTTATTAGTTGGAGTCAGACTTGACAGGGTGTGTCCGAGATGGTGTGATAACATGCTTGTATGTCTCTGTGTCTCAGCCATTCTGCTTGCATTGCTGTGCATTTGTACATCCAGCATGTTTCGCGCTATACAGTAATTTCCGTTGGCCAGCTGCAGAATGTGCCTCCGCCTGACTGGAATTGCACTAAAGATATTATCTTGTATAATTTCACATGGAACCCTTTTTTCTATTGCTGAGAAGTAACCCAACATATTATGGATATATGCCTATATTTCCTTATTCACAAATCCTGTTTATTCTCAAACTTTTCATGGGATTTGAATTTCACAGTATATGAAAAATGAATACATAGTATTTGCCACATGCACCAGTGAGTGTGTGCAGAACTTTACACCGACCTGCATATTTCAAATTGCCAAGCAGGCAGTTGGCATTCGTTTCCAGTGACATTTTGGAAAGGGAACTGGAAAACGGCTTAACAGAAATATGGAGGAACAAGGGATTCTTCTTAATATCTTCCCCAGCACCAGAAACTACTGCTTGTCCAGTTGTTCAGCAGCCAATGGGAATTCAGTGTTGTGGGGAATCCAACCTTGGAGAAAAAAAGTTATTTTGACATTGAAAAATACTTACCAACAACAATATTAACGTAATTAAGTAGGAATAGTTGTTTTGAGTTTGGCTATGTTTTGTTTTCACGACGGAACATACCATATTTTCCTTAGATGTCTTTAAATTTCTCTCATGAACACTTAAACAGATAAAGAGGACGGTTGAATATGCACATTGCAGGGTTTAAATGCTCCCCTACAGCCATTGATGCGTTAAGAGGTCTGCACGCATTGATAAGAGGCTAAAGCGAGCTGGGCCTGCACGTTCATTGTTTACTTTCTTTTTGGCCACATTGGGGTTTCATATTTCATGTCAGTATATTCACATTGCATGCATTGTTTCCCATAAAAAACCTACAATGGATGAGGCAAATGTTCTGCGTATGTTATGTGTATGTTATGTATGAAGCCCATTTGACATCTTCCTTATTATATCCAACATATTCATTAGGTATGTAGTCTTATCAAGCAGGGATATGTTTGCCGGTTCTCTCCTCAGTCTCTTCTCAGGGTTTCTCATTTGCAAGATTTCACTCGATGGCTTTTCTTTTCTTCACAATTTGCAATTTTTAATTGAAATTAAATTGTATTGTAAACTATTCAATTGTGCTGTAAAAGTGTTCCTGACAAGCTTTTGAAATTATACCTGTGATAAAAGGAATGAGCTCGATCTATAATGCAGAAGCTGCATTTTCAGTCAACTTCTGGCAAAATGTCAGTATGTCAGTGTCATATGCCCCATTATAGACTAGCCTCCATGGGTGTGTGAGTGAGCGATAATTGTGTTTGCATGTGTGTACACTGTTTGAAAATATTGCCACAGATTGTACCACTGTGTTTTGTATAATTAGAACACAGTGAAACCAATCATTAGCAGACCTGCTGTGTTTGTAAGCAGTTGGTCTTGCAAGCATGCAGACTTTTGTTTACAATGAAGAGTGCTGCTGTAATATTTTAACATACCATTTGAAGAAATACATAGTTATACAGTTTCAAAGTACTTTCTTGATGTTTCAATGCATGTGCTTTTCATTTGATTTAGTGCTCTTACTTAATGAGCATAAGGTGTGAGTTATGAGAGGGGAGTCTTTTTTGTTTTGACCACAGTCATGACAAATCAAAGGCAACAGTACAACCCATGTCTTGGGGATAACATCTTGACGTCGTCTTCACATCCATCCACATGGGAACTGTAGTTCAGGCCACCAATAAAAGTGATCAGTGTATTTTAACAGTATCGTTGAAATGCTGTCCATATTTATTGACCAAACAACACTGTTTGGAATTGGCAGTGAAGCCTTTGAAATTATTTTTAATATGAGTCCATTAAATGAATGACAGCTGTGAAATTAATAAAAAATGGATCCCTGAAAAGGAAAAATGGCAGACTCCTTTGTTACTGTTCAGTGGGGAATCTGAGGAAAAGCCGCATGAAAGCTGTTGCTATATCAAAGTCTTGCTGTTGTCCCTCAACAGTTGAAGGTCCTTGAAGAGGATTAGATTATAAACTGGAAAGGGTATCATCATATATAATACACCCTTGTGATAGTGTTAAGCAGCAAAAGAGAGATTATTATGTAAAGGTAAAACAATAGAGCAATAGTGAAAATGGAATTTTCGGGCATCTTATCTATCCAGCAAAGAATAATGTGCCATTTTTATAATTGTATTGTGTCAGTAAATGTGTATCAACTATAGACCAATCCATTTCCACATACAATGAACCACACAAATGCTAATCCGTTATACAACCTGAAAGGAGCCTTTTACAGTGCATAAAGAGAAAATACTGAATGCATAGAAAGGCCATTTCACATAAGTGAAACCAAATGTTTTGAACAATGGCACAGTGTTGTCTTGTTTGCGGGAAATCAGAATGCACTGCAATTCCCCGAGGTTTTCTACAAGAACACATATCTTCAAGAAGACACACACACACACACACACACACACACACACACACACACACACACACACACACACACACACACACACACACACACACACACACACACACACACACACACACACACACACACACACACACACAACGTGCTTACATACATATAAATAGGTTGTTTTACCCAACAACATACGCAACTATGGTTAAAGATTAGATGTGCATTAGTTGTCCTGACATGCACTCTGAAATGTGCTCTAAATTTCACATTGAACATTAAACATGTAGACTATGAGCGGTAGGTTGATTATATCAGCAATACACCTTACCCTATGAGGGTCTTCAAGTAATCCATTTCCAGTGATATGTAGTGTCCAGATGTTTTCGGTTTCAGTCAAACCACATGCGTTTAGTTAACTTATAGCAGTTGTGGTGCGGCAGTTAAAGGTCTGACGGTAGAGTAGGCAATAGAGCTACTGGGTAACAAAGATGTGAAAGACTTCAGACCCAGAGGCCGAAAATACATCATGGAGTATCAACTCAATCTGAAAACTGACCGCCAGAGTGTTTGCAATATTAGGGGACAGAGAAGACCATTTGAACATTGAAGAGGCAGAAGGGATTTAGAATGATGGTGAGGAAACAGAAACCTGAGTCAAAATTGATAGCAATTACAGGGTTTTTCCCTAGTCAGAATGGGCATTTAGGGAGTGACTACGCTAGAATTGCATCGGCAGACAATTGCAAACTGTAATTTGTCTAGAACTTCTCTGTTCATTGTCGATGACCAAATGGCAGCAGAACAAATGCCTCTGGATCTAATTAGATAGGCCTACAACCAAACATAGCAACAAAACCAGTGACGCAGCACTGGACGACGAAAAACCATATTTTTTCTCAACAAAAGCTTTGAGTACAGTCCTTTTCCATCTTTGTTATACTCCATTGCCCAGTCATCGTTTATATCCCTCCTCATATTAGATAAAAGGCTGTCTTTGGTCGGCATATCTCGTACAGGGTATAAATCTTTTTTGTTGGAGGCAGTGGCGGTTCTAGGGGCGGAACTACCGGAGAATTCCCCCCCCCCCCACCCCCCGCATCAACAACTCAGCACAAGACCGGTACGGTCTTCCCCCCTGTCAACAACTCAGCGCAAGGCCGGTACGTCTTCCCCCCGTCAACAACTCAGCGCAAGGCCAGTATGGTCCTCCCCCCCTCCCCCGGTCAAACACTAGGCCGGTACGGTGGGTAGTGTCCCCCGGACCGAACCTACGCTCTTTATTTGCACTGTACTGAATAAATTATTTTTGTGCATGGATGTAACCTGTACTTGGCCCCTGAATGTACCATGCGGCCCCTTAATGAACCCTGTTTCAGAAAAATCCTAGAACCGCCACTGGTTGGAAGTGAGCCAGATCTTATCTGCAGAGCAAATGAGACATGTTATTAATACCCGGGTAGCCAGCCCATAACATCCCTACGTGATGCGTGCTCATAAAGCTTCCCTGGCTGAGTGCAATCTTACCAATCTAGAGGGGTTAGTTGCGAGGTACTCACCGCGGGTCCACAGCCACCGTAAACGAACAGCTCTCTCTCAGTGACACACCGCACCGGCACCTCGTCTCCAGGTGACCAGCCTGCGCTTTGAAACCCGTCATTCAGTTTCTTCCATGCATTTATGACCAAAAGCTCTCTAATAGCAGTGTCTTGAACAAAACCGTGCGTCCTTTGTGGAAAACCTCAGAGTTTCACCTGCAGGGAGCCACCTCCAGAGACTCTCAACTCAAGGGTTTCACTTCCTGAGGCTCATCTGTAGACCCAGCTGTTGCCATTTACTGCTAATGAGCTCCTAAACACCGCCCCCTCTTTGTGATGTCAGTATTGACCCTAACCATAAGCACGCTAAGCTCTATACCTAATTCTAGCACATGAGCTCACATGATTCTCCTGGCTCCTCCCAGGCTATGACTACACATTATCAGTCCACATAGAGTAAAAGCAAAGAGAACAAATACAATTATATAACTTATATAACAGAGACTAAACTTCATTGGAACAGATTTTAATTCACTAGCCGGACAAAGCAAATGATATCCAGACCTTCTGCATTCTACCTATTTCTACTTATTGCATAAGCTACGTTGTTTCTACTATGTCACTTTGTACTGATAATTGGAATGGAAGCACGGGCAAATCTTTGCAGATTGAAAGAAACATCATTACAGGAGCAGTTTCAAAAGAGAAATAATAAAAAATATTAATTTTTTTGCAATGAAACTATTAAAATCTCCTTCCAGTCTGATTGTCAAAATCAAATTGTCAAAAAACCAAACAAGAAGCCTGATCTACACACGACGGACCGACTGACAGTAATGGGCTTAGCTCTTCAGTGTCACAAGAAAATAGATCATTACCATTTTAGTTGCAAACTTTTGTTGTAACTGTAATTCTAGTAGACATCCTTTTAAAATAAAGTGGTCTGGGATGTATTTAGGCTCTGAGGTATATAGCTTGCTGCAGAAAATTATCCACTTATTTTCTCAATGCCACTCACGCAGTACAGGACAGACTGGTCCAATATGAAAACCGACTGGTCCTGTCAGTATTGAGGAATTGAATTGCTCAACATTAAGTATGTTCGTCTTCAATGCTAGCCAGCCGAAGACCATTCTTATCCATGGGACAGACTTTACTCTTTCTTTAATTGGTTACTAGTAGGTTACAACATACCGCCATTTGTTGACCAAAAGACCACATTGCTACCCGAAAATTATTCAAATTATAGTATTTTACACATTCTCTGTTTGGCTGCCAGGATTTTACCTTGGCACACAGTGAAATACTTATGGTGACTGCCAAAGTATTTTAAATGTTGGAAAAGCCCTGAATTATGGTGAAATTAATTCTTTTGCGTAAGTATATCTAACCTGATGACTTTTTTTTATGCCTTACCAAACATTATATTTAGAGGCTGCCGTTACGACAGTCTCAAATAATAAGAGTAATAGTTGAGCCGACACAAAATACTTAACTAATGATTTATAACTTTGTGAATGAATCATTGATGCAGCATAATTATATGTTCATCAAGCATTATTTGCACTTGATAAATAGTTATTAAGTCATCAACTTATGATTTATAAATGACTTTTTAAACCATTTTCTCCTCATCTTATCAATAATGTATAACAGATTATGATTTTTTTTTTTTTCCACATAAATACTGAATTTAGTATTAATTCACCGTTTACTACTACTTTGTTTATACCTCAAACTCGCTAACGTCACATAGTCTTCGCAGACATTTAGTGTATATTTTTACTTCTGCATGAAACCTTCACTAGTGCACCTTCATTCTGTTGAATGAAGAAATCTGTTGAAAGCTGTTAGAGTCAGTGTGTTAGATTATTCGGACAGAAAACATGGAACCTTTTGTTCGCTTTCGATTTGCCGATATTTTTGGCAAGCTCCATGCACTGGGAATGATTTGACATGCCCTTCGATGGATTTGTAAGAACATTCAGCATTCAACTTGACTCTTTGTGACAGCAGGAACAACAAAGTGAGGGTCAACACTGTTCGTCCCCTCTCTCTCGATTTCCTTGTTTCTCCAAACAACTACCTCCCCCTCTCCCCAGCTCATCATTGTTTCCATCCAATGAATAGCTTCTGGTTGCATTAGCATTGAGTAGTTGAGGAAGTATACTCTACGTGCACAGCAGTTAATGATTTGATCAGATATGTCTGAGTCAAGGTTGATGCATGCTCTGAACACTTTTAAGGCCCAATTGATAATGATACCACTATGTCGATGTTTTATTCATTCTCCTTTCATAGTTGTGCTTATTGTCAATTGACTGTAACTAGGTGCAACCCCTGCAGCAGCTGTCTCTGGTTTAACTGTACAAGGTAGTGAGCATGATCTTTCCATATTGACCATCCAGATTTGCTTACACCTTTCATTTTGGCCTCTCTCTCTCTCTCTCTCCTCTCTCTCTCTCTCTCTCTCTCTCTCTCTCTCTCTCTCTCTCTCTCTCTCTCCTCTCTCTCTCTCTCTCTCTCTCTCTCTCTCTCTCTCTCTCTCTCTCTCTCTCTCTCTCTCTCTCTCTCTCGCTCTCTCGCTCTCTCTCTCTCTCAAACTACATGTGGAACCATTTCTCTTGTAGCTGCGACCTCCGTGTTTGCTGGGAACAGGGACGTTGCTTGCTATAGGCAAGCAGACTGCACATCCCCATCTGCACAAAGGAACCAGATAGTCCAAGCTTATTTAAAGCAGACAGTGCTGGCAATACAATAGAACACTCTGTACACACATCTTCAATGACAAGATAGAGACAGAAATGGTTGTACTTTGGACTCTATGTACTGTTACAAAACATGGCGTTGACATGTAGCCTAAGATTATCTTGTGTTTGTCTTATAGATAGATAGATAGATAGATAGATAGATAGATAGATAGATAGATAGATAGATAGATAGATAGATAGATAGATAGATAGATAGATAGATAGAATAGGATAGATAGAGATAGATAGATAGATAGATAGATAGATAGATAGATAGATAGATAGATAGATGGATGGATGGATGGATGGAGAGATAGATAGATAGTATATATCTTATACACTGCTCAAATAAATAAAGGGAACACTAAAATAACACATCCTAGATCTGAATGAATGAAATATTTTTATTAAATACTTTGTTCTTTACATAGATGAATGTGCTGACAACAAAATCACACAAAAAATATCAATGGAAATCAAATTCATTAACCCATGGAGGTCTGGATTTGGAGTCACACTCAAAACAGACCTGGACTAAAGCATCCGCCAACTCCTGGACAGTCTGTGGTGCGACGTGGCGTTGGTGGATAGAGCGAGACATGATGTTCCAGATGTGCTCAATTGGATTCAGGTCTGGGGAATGGGTGGGCCAGTCCATAGCATCAATGCCTTCGTCTTGCAGGAACTGCAGACACACTCCAGCCACATGAGGTCTAGCATTGTCTTGCATTAGGAGGAACCCAGGGGCCAACCGCACCAGCATTATGGCCTTCACAAGGGGTCTGAGGATCTGATCTCGGTACCTGATGGCAGTCAGGCTACCTCTGGAGAGCACATGGAGGGCTGTGTGGCCCCCCAAAGAAATGCCACCCCACACCATTACTGACCCACCGCCAAACCGGTCATGCTGGAGGATGTTGCAGGCAGCAGGACATTCTCCACGGCGTCTCCAGACTCTGTCACGTCTGACACATGTGCTCAGTGTGACCCTGCTTTCATCTGTGAAGAGCACAGGGCGCCAGTGGCGAAGTTGCCAATCTTGGTGTTCTCTGGCAAATGCCAAACGTCCTGCACGGTGTTTGGCTGTAAGCACAACCCCTACCTGTGGAGGTCGGGCCCTCATACCACCCTCATGGAGTCTGTTTCTGACCGTTTGAACAGACACATGCACATTTGTGGCCTGTTGGAGGTCATCTTGCAGGGCTCTGGCAGTGCTCCTCCTGTTCCTCCTTGCACAAAGGTGGAGGTAGCGGTCCTGCTGCTGGGTTGTTGCCCTCCTACGGCCTCCTCCACGTCTCCTGTACAGGCCTGTCTCCTGGTAGCGCCTCCATGCTCTGGACACTACGCTGACAGACACAGCCAACCTTCTTGCCACAGATCATATTGATGTGCCATCCTGGATGAGCTGCACTATCTGAGCCACTTGTGTGGGTTGTAGACTCCGTCTCATGCTACCACTAGAGTGGAAGCCAGCATTCAAAAGTGACCAAAAGATCAGCCAGAAAGCATAGGCACTGAGAAGTGGTCTCTGGTCACCACCTGCAGACCCACATCCTTTATGGGGGGTGTCTTGCTGTTTGCCTATCATTTCCACCTGTTGTCTATTCCAGTTGCACAACAGCATGTGAAATTGATTGTCAATCAATGTTGCTTCCTAAGTGGACCGTTTGATTTCACAGAAGTGTGATTGACTTGGAGTTACATTGTGTTGTTTAAGTTTATTTTTTTGAGCAGTGTATATATCATAGGAACACAGTACTTTTCTATTAACATATTTGAATATGGATGAATGTGGGGTATCTAAATATGATCATAGGAACCAAGGGAGGGAGGAGGTAAACATTAACAAGGTATGTGAACGGGGAAAAAAAAAGTAACTGTGAATTGTTCTTCTCGGGCTCCTAGCTATTTTCCCTTTGTTGATTTATTTAGGAATACAGGTCAAAACACAATTGTTCTGATGATGTCACATAAAAACTAGCTCCTTTCAGAGCATGCTATGGTTCTTCCACAACCTCAGACAACCAAAAGATCTAAGTGTTTCCTGTAAAAACAAGCCAAGTGTTTCTCCAGTTGCCAGGAGACTCGGGGACATCTGAGGAAAATGTTAACAGCTGTGTACTGTACCACAACACTGTCCCTTAACCCATTGTAAGTGTTAAGGGTGGTCTCTACTGCACCTATGCTTGTGATTTAACGTTTTAGCAGGAAGGCTATTAAACCTTCAGCCACCCCTACTGCAATTGATCATCTGGCTTAGGATAGAATGAAGGAACTATCGTGGAGCTTATGTTGACAGAGCTAGAGCATACAAAGAAACCAAGATAAATAGACTTTGATTCATTCTATTATATACGTACAAGTATACATTTTTAAGAAGAAAAAAAATCGAAGAACACTTTTATTTTTATGGGACTTTAACTTGCGGTAAAGCTTGCCTTGTAAAAATTGAATTGTAAGTATTTTGTTCTACTAATCGTTTTGCTTCCAAATTGTTTACCTCAATTTTATGGTTTGGCTTGGCCAAGCCATGCTGTAGCTCTATCATGTGTAGAGTATTGCAAACAAGAGATACCGTGAGACATCAACCCTACACCATTATGTTTGACCTTTGAGAGTGGAGTTGAATGCTATGGACCATATGTTCACTTGAACTACCCTGCCTTGGAAGGGCTTCCTCTACAATTGTCGGGAATGACTCCAGTGTTTCTCTAAAACAAATAATGAGTGAAAGTGTGATTCAAAAAGCGTAGAGGGGCATGATTTTATAATATGAACTAGTTCTGTCAGTTGGCTTTCTGATACTGTCATCCACAGTATATTATACAGTTTGTATTGTAGGCTGGTCTCAAATCTAGCTACAATTTTCATTAACATTATGTTCAAAGAAGTTTGTATGTGTTTGACTGTGATGTCTTTTGTTAAAGAAAAATTAAAGGAAAAGAGATGAAAATGAAAAGAGGGCTGTTTTTTGCTTCATGTTTGAAACAATCTATGCCTGATCCCCGGCCCTTAGGGTATGCTTTATATCCACAACCGGACCCCACATAGAAAGGCTCAGGAGGAGAAAGATTGGGTGAATGATTCCCCTTCCTTAATCCAGTTTTTCCCCTTTTCCTTTACAGAAAAAGGACTGTGAGAAGGTAGAAAGCGGATTTGAATGGGGCACACTGATCTACACCAGCTGATTTTACTTTTATTTTACTCATACAATACAGCCAATTTCCCTGAATGATGTAATTTTCCAAACACATGGAGTCCAGTTAGTTTTTCATTATATGAAAAAGTGTCCAAAGCGGACTCCACCTCAGTTTGTAATAAGAGATGTAACAGCCAAGTTGAAGGGGAACTCAGAGCATCTTGGATTTTCCAGCTAATAGCAAATGCAGATGTAAGATTTGTGGTTGTGACCATATCAAGCTGGTATTGTTGTTTGCCTATTGTTCTTAAAGCCAAGAGCTAACCTAATCCATCATGCTCTTGACTAAAGTGTTTGTTGTAGAGGCCATAAAGTAGAAGTACATTGTATAACTTCTTTATGACAGCTTAAATCAGCTCAAAATATTCAACACCTGTGGTGATAAAGAAATCTGCTTAGCCTTTGAGTCCAAGGTAGATTATTATTTAAACTTTTGGGATGCTTAACAACCTTTTCAATACAGTGAGTGATACTTTATTGTCCATGTCAAAAAGTTTGACTTCAATTAACCATATCATGTAACCTGAACGAGTCAAACGCCAGATGATTGCAAAATAATTACATGGTTTGTTCCCACTTTGTATTCCAAAACCTTCAGCATAAACCAGGAAAAGTGGTTAATATTGCTTTTACCTCCACGACTAGCTGCCTCTTTCTTGCTTCAAGGACCATCATTTCTACCAGACTGTATCCAATGTGTCAAAGCAGCAGAATGTCAAAGAGAGCTTGTGTTAGATGATGCATCGCTCTTCGCTTGAATTAAACTGATTCGACTTGAACACTAAGAGCTATAATCTAAAACAGATCCAAAAGACTACCGACTGAGTGAGCTTGACAAATGTTTGTTTGACACTGCCAATGAGCAGTGCCAATAACTTGCTAATAAAGAAAGCTCTGCACAAATTGTAACACACGGACACACAGGCACACACACAGACGTCATCTTTATAAGTCGTGAAACTATTTAATGCCCTGCGTTTTTGATCGGACCAACAATTCAAGTGCTTGATGATTGTTTTAATGTCAAGATGGCACTGCTGGGTTTTACAGCAATCGACCCGCCCCCTCCTCTTTCTTGGAAATTTAAGAGTGCCTGGAAATGATGTATGTGTATGTTCCTGCATCCTTTCAGTCCCCTATTATGACTCAAACATGACGTACATGTTAACAAGCATCATCAGCCCACACTAAATATGTGTGCTGTTAGCCTCTGAGTCACAATTTGAGTCACTGACCCATATATTGTACGTAGAAATGTCTATAATTTGATCTATAATTTGATTGTACAATAGTCAAAGTCTGAGCAAATGTGTGTGCGAGAAAATGATAGAGCAGAGACAAAGAAGGTTATTACAGTGAGATCTGAGTTCTGGTCTTTTCCATGACAGGAAAACATTTTATCAGCAATCTGGTACCTCGTAGTCTGGCGGCTGTCTGATGATAATGTATAACATGTTTCCATGGCGAACATAATGAATTTATTGTTTGTTTTTATTATTTTAAACTCTCGCCAAATTTGTAATTATGACTGTTAAAGAAAAGGACTACCTCAGCCAAAAAGCCTAGCATGCCATATTAAACAAGTGGGCTGTACGTGGGCTGTTATATTTTATATTAACCATTGCAGCTCCAAGCTAGGCTGTTATTCAACAGTAATGGCGGTGGGATGGTGGGAGAGTCCCATCATCCCCTGCCAGAACCACAGCAGTGGTCAGAGTGGAGCAATGCACACATTCTGGTCCAATAACTCCCCAGAAGATATAGGAAACAGAGAGCATGCTACAATATATGAGCATTACAACAATTCCCCAAATTCCCGAAACGTGTTCCCAAAACGGTTGCACTTGTGTTCTTTATGTTGCTTCTTTCATCATCAGATTGATCAGATTTCAATCTGACAGGCGCCATTAACTTCAATCATCTGGTGTGTGCCAACCTGAAACTGGCATGATGGTGTTCCGCTTCTGCCACCTTGGACAATGGGCAGACACCGCAGGCAGATGGCACATAAACACACACACACAGTCACACACACACACACACACACACACACACACACACACACACACACACACACACACCACACACACACACACACACACACCACACACACACACACACACAACACACCACACACACACCACACACACACACACCACACACACACACAGACAAAGATTTTTCTCCTGCCAAGAGAAACCCCCACCGAGCGAACTCCAATCAATGACCATCAGAGCATTTCCAGAATGAGTCGGCGAAACACTAGTGTCATTTTTATGTTTTGTTCATCCCTTGTTCAACCTGAAAAGTTTTGTGACTTTGAAGCAGCAGTTGTGTTTGTATATATATATATATATATAATATATATATATATATATATATATATTATATATATATATATATTATATATATATACATACAGTGGGGCAAAAAAGTATTTAGTCAGCCACCAATTGTGCAAGTTCTCCCACTTAAAAAGACATTCATAGGTAAACCTCAGCTATTAGAGACAAAATGAAAAAAAAAAATCCAGAAAATCACATTGTCTGATTTTTTAAGAATTTATTTGCAAATTATGGTGGAAAATAAGTATTTGGTCACCTACAAACCAGCAATTTTCTGGCTGTCACAGACCTGTAACTTCTTCTTTAAGAGGCTCCTTTGTCCTCCACTCGTTACCTGTATTAATGGCACCTGTTTGAACTCCTTATCAGTATAAAAGACACCTGTCCACAACCTCAAACAGTCACACTCCAAACTCCACTATGGCCAAGACCAAAGAGCTGTCAAAGGACATCAGAAACACAATTGTAGACCTGCACCAGGCTGGGAAGTCTGAATCTGCAATAGGTAAGCAGCTTGGTGTGAAGAAATCAACTGTGGGAGCAATTAGTAGGAAATGGAAGACATACAAGACCACTGATAATCTCCCTCGATCTGGGGCTCCACGCAAGATCTCACCCTGTGGGGTCAAAATGATCACAAGAACGGTGAACAAAAATCACGGAACCACACGGGGGGGCCTAGTGAATGACCTCCAGAGAGCTGGGACCAAAGTAACAAAGGCTACCATCACTAACATATGCCGCCAGGGACTCAAATCCTGCAATGCCAGACGTGTCCCCCTGCTAAAGTCAGTGCATGTCCGGGCCCGTTTGAAGTTTGCTAGAGAGCATTTGGATGATCCAGAACAGGATTGGGAGAATGACATATGGTCAGATGAAACCAAAATAGAACTTTTTGGTAAAAACTCAACTCGTCGTGTTTGGAGGAGAAAGAATGCTGAGTTGCATCCAAAGAACACCATACCTACAGTGAAGCATGGGGGTGGAAACATTATGCTTTGGGGCTGTTTTTCTGCCAAGGGACCAGGACGTCTGATCCGTGTGACGGAAAGAATGAATGGGGCCATGTATCGTGAGATTTTGAGTGAAAACCTCCTTCCATCAGCAAGGGCGCTGAAGATGAAACGTGGCTGGGTCTTTCAGCATGACAATGACCCCAAACACACTGCCTGGGCAACGAAGGAGTGGCTTCGTAAGAAGCATTTCAAGGTCCTGGAGTGGCCTAGCCAGTCTCCAGATCTCAACCCCATAGAAAATCTTGTGAGAGAGTTGAAAGTCTGTGTTGCCCAGCGAAGGCCCAAAAACAGCACTGCTCTAGAGGAGATCTGCATGGAGGAATGGGCCAAAATACCAGCAGCAGTATGTGGAAAACCTTGTAAAGACTTACAGAAAACGTTTAACCTCTGTCATTGCCAACAAAGGGCATGTAACAAAGTATTGAGATGACATTTTGTTATTGACAAAATACTTATTTTCCACCATAATTTGCAAATAAATTCTTTAAAAATCAGACAATGTGATTTTCTAGATTTTTTTTTTCATTTTGTCTCTCATAGCTGAGGATGATGAAAATTACAGGCCTCTCATCTTTGTAAGTGGGAGAACTTGCACAATTGGTGGCTGACTAAATACTCTTTTGCCCCACTGTATATATATATATATATATATAGCACACACATCAGCACACACATCAGCTGTGTGTGCTGCAAGACATGTTCCATTCATGTATTCATCAGCTCTTAATATCCGGTCCCTTTACGGTCTCTTCACCACTCCAGTCATGTTATAAGAGAAGAACGACACAATGTCTTCAGGTACTGGCAGTGACTTCCCACACTCCCAAATCCCAGTAAGCATCAGCTTGAATGATTAAAAACACATGTTGGCCAGGGGCTTCAGGGACTTTAAATGCAATAAAACATCCTTGTTCAGCATTCGTTCCTTTTTTCTATTTTATCCCCTTTGAGGACATTCACACAAAGAATTCCATAAGGACCAATCGGGATACTGTTTGTCGTTAAGATTTTATTCACAGAACCCCTTAATGGCGCTGGGACCCAGTCCAGTGAAGAACGGTGGGTTATCGTAGACAGTCCCACACTGCCAGAACCGGAACTTGCTTGGCCTACAGCGAGACAGCTGAACATGCGCTCATGTTACTCGTGTGACTTGACTCTAAATCAGCAGACTCATAAATGCTCTCCCTGTTCTGGGTGGAACCCGAAATCCTTAATCCCTTAAGACCTCCAATATACAATATAAACTCTTTGGCTTTCTGCAAACACAGTCACACATGCATACATGCATGTACACACGCATCGATGCACACACAGACAACATAGTTTGGTTTAAATAGGAAGCATTGGGAATACTGGAGAGGAGGATGCTGTCCAGGCTTCAGTCCATCTTGGACAATGTCTCACACCCTCTCTACGACCATGGCCAAGCACCTTCAGCAGAAGATTCCTCTCACCCAGATGCACCACAGAGCACCACAGGAAATCATTTCTGCCTGTGGCCATTAAATTTTACAACGCCTCCCTTAGAAAGTAAGACACCCCCTCTCTGTAAACTCTGACCTAAACAAGGACTATAATTCTTGCACTTTTTGCAAAATACTGTACAATACTTTTGCACAGTGGTCTTTTATATATGTATGTATGTATGTACGTATGTATGTATGTATGTATGTATGTATGTATGTATGTATGTATGTATGTATGTATGTATGTATGTATGTATGTATGTATGTATGTATGTATGTATGTATGTATGTATGTATGTATGTATTTATGTGTATATACACTGCTCAAAAAAATAAAGGGAACACTAAAATAACACATCCTAGATCTGAATGAATGAAATATTTTTATTAAATACATTGTTCTTTACATAGTTGAATGTGCTGACAAAAAAAATCACGCAAAAAATATCAATGGAAATCAGATTCATTAACCCATGGAGGTCTGGATTTGAAGTCACACTCAAAATGAATGTGGAAAAACACACTACAGGCTGATCCAACTTTGATGTAATGTCCTTAAAACAAGTCAAAATGAGGCTCAGTAGTGTGGGTGTGGCCTCCACGTGCCCGTATGACCTCCCTATAACGCCTGGGCATGCTCCTGATGAGGTGGCGGATGGTCTCCTGAGGGATCTCCTCCCAGACCTGGACTAAAACATCCGCCAACTCCTGGACAGTCTGGTGCGACGTGGCGTTGGTGGATGGAGCGAGACATCATGTCCCGGATGTGCTCAATTGGATTCAGGTATGGGGAACGGGCAGGCCAGTCCTTAGCATCAATGCTTTCGTCTTGCAGGAACTGCAGATACACTCCAGCCACATGAGGTCTAGCATTGTCTTGCATTAGGAGGAACCCAGGGCCAACTGCACCAGCATATGGTCTCACAAGGGGTCTGAGGATCTCATCTCGGTACCTAATGGCAGTCAAGCTGTCTCTGGCGAGTACATGGAGGGCTGTGCGGCTCCCCAAAGAAATGCCACCCCACACCATTACTGACCCACCGCCAAACCGGTCATGCTGGAGGATGTTGCAGGCAGCAGAACGTTATCTACGGCGTCTCCTGACTGTCATCACATATGCTCAGTGTGAACCTGCTTTCATCTGTGAAGAGCACAGGGCGCCAGTGGCGAATTTGCCAATCTTGGTGTTCCCTGGCAAATGCCAAACGTCCTGCACAGTGTTGGGCTGTAAGCACAACCCCCACCTGTGGACGTCGGGCCCTCATACCACCCTAATGGAGTCTGTTTCTGACCGTTTGAACAGACACATGCACATTTGTGGCCTGCTGAAGGTCATTTGGCAGTGCTCCTCCTGTTCCTCCTTGCACAAAGGTGGAGGTAGCGGTCCTGCTGCTGGGTTGTTGCCCTCATACGGCCTCCTCCGTGTCTCCTGATGTACTGGCCTGTCTCCTGGTAGTGCCTCCATGCTCTGGACACTACGCTGACAGACACAGCAAACCTTCTTGATACAGCTCGTATTGATGTGCCATCCTGGATGAGCTACACTCTCTGAGCAACTTGTGTGGGTTGTAGACTCCGTCTCATGCTACCACTAGAGTGAAAGCACCACCAGCATTCAAAAGTGACCAAAACATCAGCCAGAAAGCATAGGAACTGAGAAGTGGTCTGTGGTCACCACCTGCAGAACCACTCCTTTGTGTCTTGCTAATTGCCTATCATTTCCACGTGTTGTCTATTCCAGTTGCACAAAAGCATGTGAAATTGATTGTCAATCAGTGTTGCTTCCTAAGTGGACAGTTTGATTTCACAAAAGTGTGAGTGACTTGGAGTTACATTGTGTTGTTTAAGTGTTCCCTATATTTTTTTGAGCAGTGTATATATATACAGTATATACTGTATATATGTGTGTATATATGTGTATATATATTTATTTATGTATGTGTGTATGTATATATGTATGTATATATATATTTATATTATCCTTAAATTTGTGTTGTTTGTATATTTGTATTTCTTAGGTTGAATCTTTTATCTTTTATGTATGTATATATGTTTACATTATATATATAATATAATATAATATTTTATATTATATTTTATTCTTAATATTTGTGTATGTATATCTGTTCATGACAAAAATAATTTCCCCCTGGGATTATTAAAGTATTAATTAATCAATCAATCAATCTATAGCGTCCATTTTTTGAGTCTCAATGTCTACTTCAAATGCAATTAGAAATATGGGACAGTTGCTTCATTTTGTTTATATGCTACAGGCCGAAAGACTAAATTAATATGTCACTTAGTTGCTCCTTTTAAGTATAACATTGCTTATGGAGTCCAATTCCTCCACTGAAAAGGGTGGAAAGTGCTTACAACTCTCTGCTAGTTAGCGATCTATCTATCTCTTCTCTAGTAGTTGTGTTGCACACTGGTGCGACACGGGGGCAAATTTTCTTGCGCCAATGAAAAGCTGTCCCTGCTTTATAGACAGCAAAAAGTTAGCGAGCTTACATTGACTTCAACATGGCCCGCGCCCCTGACTTGGAGGAGGGCTTTATTTCAAATGACCAATAACTAGCCTAGCCCAAATTATTGCCGTTCAGGCGCATTTAAATGGCTGCTGGCAGTGACAAGTATATCACACAATTAAACGAGGATAAACGCTATGTATTTTTGTTGATTTATTTTGTATTGATAATAGTTGATTAATAGTTGGCTGATATAATCAAGTGAATATTTCACAGAGGGGTGGCGCCCTAGTGCCCTCTATTGACCCAACGCCACTGCTCTCTACTTGTGCCAAACTTTCACAAACTGTTTTGCAAAACCATTTTTCTTTTCCACATGAAAAAAATACTCTTCAAAACAGACCACCATTTTCTCTGCACCAATGAAATCTTTCAGCACCTGTGGAAAGGACTAGTGACCTGTATTACTGAAGGCATCATCATGAGTGCGTCAAACCCACATCTGCTCCAGCCTTCACGACCTCTTGGGAGGGCCCCATCAATTTGCATCCCAGATCTGGGAATGGTCCCCATCGCCCTGAGAGTGTGCACAGTCTGACATGCCGTCCCTAGGTTGTGAGAATGGTTAGCCTCACCTCCTCTGTACTGACCCTGCACCAGAGCCCCTCAGGGCTGCGTACTCAGTCCCCTCCTGTATTTCCTGTCAACGCCTGACTATGTCATCACCCCCACTTCCACCTCTGATCTTAAGTTCCCAGAGAACACCACCATCCTGGGGCTCGTGTCCAAAAACCATGGGGCCGCCTGCAGATGTAATTCAAAAGGGATGATCGTCGACTTAAGGTAGGGGCCAGGAACATTGCTTGGTCCTGGCAATGGGACGCAGCAGTTTTAGCTGTCTAAATGTGCCTTTTCTTCCTTCCTTTTTGCATGTACATCAAAACCCTCACTAACTTCTATAGGGGCACCATCGTGGGCATCCCCTATGGATGCATCGCTGCCAGGTACCGCAGATGCTCTGCTGCTGAGCAGCGAGCTCTCCAGAGGGTGGTGAAGAAAGCAGAACACGCCATTCGCTGCCACCTCCCCTCCGTGCAAAGCATCTCCCACACATGATGCCTTAGGAAAGCCCAGGAATCCACAAAAGACTACAGCCACCAAAGCTACGAATTGTTTAAGTTGCATCCGTCTGGAAGATATTACTGGAGCATCCAGGCATGGTCAACCATGCACACAAAGCTTTTTTCGCCCCAGGCAAACAGGCTCCTTAGCCAGCCAGGTTAATGTCAGCGAACTCATTGATCTCCCCAATGTATACACTGATCACATCCTATAGACAATTTACGTCCCCAAAATTGTGTTCAAATTTACAGAAATTCGTTCACTTTGTATTTATAATACTCACATTCCTATGTCTATATTCACAGGGCCCATATGGTGGGTGGCACTGTATTTACTGGTGGCACTGGTGCAACTAGGGTTTTCATTTGATGACTCCCAAACAAATTTGTTTGCACCCTTTTATTTTGCCAATTTGTCAACATATTGGCATGTCCTTTGTCTTGCACAATCCATCTGTGTGCATTCATTTGAAAAGATGAACTTACCAAAAAATTGTCACAGTCTCTCCCACCGGATCCTAGCTGCCACTAGTTTTCTCTGTTAGTCTTGTCTGTCTCTGTTGTCATGTTCTGTTTCGTGTACGGGTGTGGCCTGCTCAACTCCCCGACCCAGCCACGCTGATCACCCGCACCTGACCATCATCACCAATCAAATCCACCTGTATATCTTCCCCAGTCATTCAACCACTCGTTGCCAGATAGTCAGCTATACTTACCTGGTTAAGTTATCCGTTGACCTCTCTAGCCTTTTTCCAGTTATTCTTATTCGAGTCTCAATTCCTGATCCAGCTGTTTTCCTCCTCAGTCATCATTATCTCGTCCATCATTCGACTCTACTCTCCAGCCGGAATACCAGTTTCTCTGAACCATCGAGGGTGACTCTGTTCGGCAATCTACCTGACCCACCAACTCCGGTTCGGACAACCCGGCCAGCGGACTCCGGATCACCACGAACATTCTCCTCTGTGTTGCAATAAACTGTTTAATTTCTACAAAACTCGTCCTGTTGTCATTTGTGCCGTGCGTTTGGGTTCACCCCGTCTTGAGCCGTTTCGAAAATACAGTTTTGTAATATGGTAATATAGTTGAGTTATGATGTGTATTTTGTTTCCCTGATCTTAAATTAAACAGCACTAGTGCTGCAGTGCAATTCATTTGAAACTTTGCAGAGTTCACAAAACAACTCTTTTAGCCTTGTGTCTTAACAGGAGATTAAGTGGCTCATGCTTGCAATCAGAGCCCTCACACCAGCAACTCTACAACAAAATTACCTCATTACCACCAATCATATTATACACGTAACAAGACATTCAATCTAATCTTCTGATGGGGTTCCTTCCTTTCTACTACGCACCACTGCCCAGCTGTGGCGCTTCAGGGCTCATCCGGTCTCCACCCCGCTTTGAATTAAAGCTCTGCTGTAACCAGGCCGGACTCGGACATGATGTGGATTTGAAAAGCCACCAACTTCCTCCACACAGCATTTACTCATGACATTGTAGCTTTTGCTTTTTGAAGGGTTCTTCCAGTAACACATGTGAGGTGTTGCCGAACAGTGAACCATTTCAGAATTTAAAGGGGGGAAAAAACAGATGACGTTGTCAACTAACGTCAGTGTGGTGTCAGCCCTGTTTTAAGATGTTGCATAGGGCCTTTGGGAAGGAGCATGGTGGCACAAAGGCACTGTTACATTGTTTAAGGAGAACCCTAAGATATATTTGTATATGTCTGTTATTCCTACCAAACACTTTTTTGAGCTATTTTGAGCTATCTATGTATTTTTTTAAAGAGTCTTTTTTTTTTTAAAGAATCTTTGTGTTTTCAATGGCATATGCTTGATCATAACATGGATATATTTTTTTTTATGAAGAATCAAAGATACAAAAGATGATTAGATCGGTGCTTATGTTCCTTGGGAATAACCCAATGTATCTGCAGCCTTTCTATTTTTTATAATTACCCAAATATTTACAGTTCTACCATATGGCTTTGAAGGATGAAATGTGAAAGCCACATTAAGGTCTGTGTATGTTGCATGCACTCAAATCTTTCATCCCCCATGCATCCTGTCTAGCTGAGGTTGCTGCTGCAACCCATTATTTTATCAACAAGTCACTGCGCAGGACTGAGTGGTCAAAACGCAAACTACCCTTATTGTTCTTTACCCAGCAGGACTCGCAGCCATCTTCCACTCAATTGTAGGCATCTTAGACAACAATCTTGTTTCTTTCTTATGTAGGAAGGGATATGCTAAGACATCGCAACTAATCATTTGACTGAAGGAAAACCGTGATGGTGCCAGTGTTAAATCTGATTTTCTGAACGGACATGACATCTGCTCCTAGAATTGTTCATCACAGATGTTTTGAGCTTATGTTAATCATCTGGACACCAAATATGTGTGCGTACATGTTTAGTTGAATCCACCTGGGTGTTGGGCCCACAACACCCAAGTGCAGACATCCAGACTAAAGTAATGTAAATAGTAGGATGGATATTATTTGGCAAGGGAAGGATTGGATTTAAGATAAAACAAAATTGGAAGGCCCTCTGTTTTATTTCATGCAGACGGTACTCTCTTGTGCATAAGGAAAAAATCCTGACAGGACAAAAGGCGGAAAAGTGTGAAACAAGGAGAGAGAGAGAGAGAGAGAGAGAGAGAGAGAGAGAGAGAGAGAGAGAGAGAGAGAGAGAGAGAGAGAGAAGAGAGAGAGAGAGAGAAGAGAGAGAGAGAGAGAGAGAGAGAGAGAGAGAGAGAGAGAGAGAGAGAGAGAGAGAGAGAGAGAGAGAGAGCCAACATGCCAAAATGGGTTGTGGGAATGGTTGGACTGTGTGTGTGTGGGGGGGGGGGGGAGTGGTACACCTCCAGCTGCAACAACTCTAAGCCCAGCAGAGCATTCACAGTGTGCCTGAATCCACTTTCTCCCAGTCATCCCATTTTCATGGACAGTCAGTGCATCTGAGAAAACGTTTAGTTCAAAGCACCACCTACTAACCTCCACTAGTCCTGCTCCTCTGCCTAAATAAACCAGAGAATCAACAGAGCCCCGGACATGATTATGTCACACTGTGTGTGTGTGTGTGTGTGTGTGTGTGTGTGTGTGTGTGTGTGTGTGTGTGTGTGTGTGTGTGTGTGTGTGTGTGTGTGTGTGTGTGTGTGTGTGTGTGTGTGTGGGTTTGTGTGTGTTTTTGTATTTACATTTGTGTTGATAGATGCACAGGGGTAACCCTGACAACCAATCAGCACATCTTACACGCTGCCTCCCCATTAAACGGTCGGGGCTGTCTAAACATCAGTTCTATAGAGTGGCATTGTTGTCTGTTACTTTTCTAACGGGGAGCGGGTACTAGAGTGGGGGATGGAGGGTGATGGGCCAGGGGTAGGGGGAGTGGTCTAAATCAGGCTAGGCTTCAATAAAAGCCGCTTTCTGGACCTCTGATGAGCCCTAAGTTTCCAGTAGCACTTGAGCCTGGCTGCTTCTCCAGACAGAGGGAAATCAGGGCGGAGAGAAGAAAAGAAGAAGAAAAAAAAAAAGATTCAATCAAATTTTTTTAGAAATAGCACCAGCAAAACAATTTTGAAAAAATTCTGAATAAATACGTTCAGGTTATTTTGTGCTAAATTTATAATTAAGGGGCCCCTTTGAGTTGAAAAAAAAGAAAGAAAATGCTGAGTCTGCTTTCCACCACCTTACTGTCCTTGACCCTGGTATGCGGTGTGTACAGCGATGAACAGAACGCAACGCAAGGTAAGAAAAAATGTTGGTTTCAGTTATGTTGCATGTGTATATGCATGCATGTAGTTTCTGATTACACAAGCATGTGCAACAGGATATCCTTTTAATAGACCCAGACGTTTATTCCTGCTATTTTTAGTTCAGCTATGTGTAAATGTAGATTGTCCCTGCACTGGTACCAAAAAGGAACAGAGAAAGAACTCTGTGTGTGTGTGTGTGTGTGTGTGTGTGTGTGTGTGTGTGTGTGTGTGTGTGTGTGTGTGTGTGTGTGTGTGTGTGTGTGTGTGTGTGTGTGTGTGTGTGTGTGTGTGTGTGTGTGTGTGTGTGTGTGATTGTGTGGGGGGGAGACTAAATACGGCCTTGTGTAACAAGGGAGTTATTGTACTGGTAAAGGAACCCTCTCTAGGGTAACATACACAATGTGACTCACTAATGACTCATTGACTTTCTGCATACAGAGTACCACGAGAGTCTAGCTAACGAATAAATCACCCTGTTACTCATGAAGGCTCACATAATACTGAATGTGATCCATACTAATGGCTGCACTCCCAATATAGGTCTAGCTGAAACTGGGCAACCAAGCTGATTTATTTAGTTCCCCTCCCCTTGAATTCTCAATGGTTGGTTCAAAATGAATGCAGAGGGCACAAGTAATTCACACGTTCATATTCCAACTTTAATCCTTAGAAAGATAGATTCTTCCAAACTTTGTGGTTTAATTATTATTTCCGCTTGCATCAAAACTTTTCATTTCAAATAAACTTTGGGAGTACATTAGCATATTGACAATCTTACACCCAGAACTTTAAAGTCACATTTAAGTGCAGTCGCTGCTACGTAAACTATTATAATTAGCCCACTGCTCCAGCTAGAAAGAGTACACTAGTTTGCTGCACCAAAATGGAATCCTTATTTATATGTGCTGAGTACTAATACATGCCTTTTCAACACTGCTCCAATCTGAATGAGCAGAAATGTTTGGATGCCAACTCACACTGTGTTCCCCTTAGAAGGGGAAAAATGTCCAAATAGGGGGACGTCTGTATGGCAGCGATGCTTGCCTAAACAATAAGGTCCCTCCCATTGGCAAGAGATGACCAGCTGTCTTTATGTGTGCCTGTGTGTTTGCGTTAATGTATGCATCAGTTTCTAACATGCAAATGAGTCTGACTGAAATGAATGGAGGAAGGTGTGTGTGTGTGTGTGTGTGTGTGTGTGTGTGTGTGTGTGTGTGTGTGTGTGTGTGTGTGTGTGTGTGTGTGTGTGTGTGTGTGTGTGTGTGTGTGTGTGTGTGTGTGTGTGTGTGTGTGTGTGTGTGTGTGTGTGTGTGCGTGCGTGTGCATGTGCAGGTATATCAGTCTGTATGTATGTGTTTCAAAAAGTTGAGGGACTTGTTGTGCATGTGTGTACATTTGCATGTGTCGGTTTTTGATGCTTTATGTCCGTTTTGCTCCATGCTAGGCCAGGGTTGTGGTTCCATGCAGTGTAGATTTATATTGGCCAGCTGAGAAGGTTCTTAACCCATTTAGTACCTAGTATTCCCAGGGTGTAGCCGCTCCCTGCAGATTGAGTCACTCTTTGAAACCCGACACAGCACAGGCAGCTGACAGGAGCTGCGTCAAGATTTACTGCTCACTGTATGCATAGGGGCACCATTCTGAAAACTGTCCAAATAACGCCATCTTTCCCCCTGTGAGGTAATGGGCTGTTAATGCTATGGCCTTTAACAGCCTGTTTTGTTTCTTAGTTACCCTGGCTCTGCTTTGTTGCTAAGACCCTTAGAGCAGGGGGATTTTTTCAGAGGGGGTTGGGCAGGCGGCTCTACTAGAGGAGTAGGACCAAGATGAACATGGATTTTTTGCTGTAATTGATCCTCACATTCAGAGGTTAATTAAGGAATTACTCATACACACCACCGCCCTTCGCCCAAACACCCACCCACCCATCCATCCGCCCACCCACACAACCACACACCCACCCACATACACACGCATTTCCCGTTTATGTTATGCGTGTGACATGCGCAAGGTTTATTGGAATGAGTATGTAGGAGGCTCCCTGCTGTGTGTACCCCAGCTGTGCTTGTTAATTCCTCCATATTTACACAGGCAGTCCAGGGCAAGAGCTAGGGCTGTAAGTTCATATAAAACAAGCTGTTTCAAGCTGTTTCAAGATGCTCTGCCTTTACACGCCATGGAAAACACATGAGGCAGGAGCTCTGAATCTTAATGGTCACAGGGTTTACTTGTTCATTAGAGAAATTAACGCTTTTATAACTAAAATACATTGATTCAACAATGCACAGTATTCTTTGAAAGGTTTTATAGGCATAGTTGAGATTCCAGATATATAATTGACACAGTTGACTTTGACAACTTTATTGTATATTGCATTAATTAAACACCACAGGCTGCAAAGAAGCAGATGGTTTCAATCAGTAGCAAAAACCTTAGAAAGAGTTGGCAGTCATAAAATAGCCAGTACCAGTGGTCATAAAGTGTCCGTTGGTAGGCCTACTGGCTTCCGCATTTTTATTGCCATACACATGTGAAGTTACTTATTTTCTTTTCCAGCTTCTCTGTACGTAGTATACACTGACTGACATGGTTGAGAATGAATTGACCGATGTGTGTATACAATTGAGCCAAAATCCTGAACTTTGACCTCAGAGAAGACAGAAAAAATAAACAATGAAAATCCAACACTTGGTGGATAAACTCAACAATCAAGCATAGCCTTCATGTTTGAAAGAAAGTTGCTTTGTTAGTTTTTTTCCAATTTCCCCTTGAGACACTTGGTTGATAAAATACAAATCTCTTCCAGTCGATAATTTTTCCTCAACCAGGGTAATTTTTTTTATACCTCGCTGGACAAAGGGTCTTGTTGTTCCCTTAAAGCTCTTTGAAAAGGCCATGGAAACTCCCAGACATAATTTCTGGTCCTGGACCTGGTTTCATCTGGAAACCTGTCAGCTGTCGGCGCCCAGGGTTTTGATGAGCAGTTGAGTCATTCTGGACCCAGTCCAACTTTATATGACTGCTAACAAAACACTGAATTTACGAGGCAACATAAAGTGACAGAATACTTACTGACTGACTTATTGAGACAAGAGTAATGATTTTAATGCTTTTGGGAAGAATTTAGGATTTCCAGCACTTAAGAAGTAATAGTAAAAATAGCAGTGCGATAAAACCTGGAAAAGTAAAGGTACATAGGATAGCTTTGTCGGCAGCACCAATAACATCTTAATGCAGCGAAGCAGCACAAAATCCAGACCCATGTCTGGCGCGCACTTGGAGCGGAAGTGGGAGGGTAGAGGAGGCATGGGGGAGGATGAGGCGCCTCCCTGGGTGGGTAATGGGAAGAACAAGGCTGGCAGAGCCTTGGTGAGTGGACAAGGTGGGGGTTGCGTCCATGTGGGAAAGGTTTGTGCTTGTTAAAAAAAATCCTTCTTCCCAGTTGTGGCTCTGGCGAAGATTGCTGGAGGAAGTCAGTGAGAGGAGCTTCAAGGAGATGGAAAAAAAAAAGAAACATGTTCACATTTTGGGAAGGATCAACCGCATTGAATCTTCATCCAAAAAAAAATCAGAACACTGGTATCTTCAGCACAAACAAACATATACATATGAATAATATAAGGCCTCAGTCACAAAAATTCCAGATGTTTTACACTTAAAATTGAGGTCCAGTTCTGCTCACTAAAGGGTTCTACCGAGCATGACCGCTATTAGTGGAGTGTTTGAGGAGGGGGCATAGGGTCAGATGTCATGTATATCCTACATTCCTCCAAACTGGGGGCCCAGTTTGGTTGGACCCTCTAAGCTATATAAACCAGGAGGCCATGAGGTTTGCACAAACACTGTGGGAACCCTTTCTTCTGTGAGGCTAACCTCTTTATCACTAGGCCTTCTAAAAATCTCATACCCAAAGAAGAAGGGTATATCTGCACATCTATAAAATGTAATCTTGGTACCAAAATAAGTATAGCACCTGTAAGATGGTTTTGAAGATAAATTAATCAGTTGGAATACTTCCATCAGTATTCCTGTTCTGGTTGTAACACATATTAGATAAGCACTTAACACATGTTATTGGTGTGCAATATTGTCTTACTGTTAAATATTGCAAAACAACAAACAGCTGATACATGCAAAGATGATAGCAGGAAGTTTGGCCGGAAACAGATGCAAGGGTTTGGCTTCAGGCTCTGAAGACATATGGCGTCCAACTGCAGCTTCTAATTATGAAGACAGAATCTAGGCTTCATAACAAATGTTGATTGGTAGCAGAGAAACGTTTTTTTGTTTGTATTGTATGCATGCCTTTGCTGTACGTAAAACATGATAGAAACTTGAATTTAATAAGAAGGTTGAGACCACAGGTATCCTCCCATTGTTCCCCAAGTCACCAAATTCCCCTTCTGCTGGGATCCCATTACAAATAATGAATTCATCCTTCTTGATGTAACAAATTTCAGGGGATAACTTTATTTTATTTTTCACCAGTTTTTGCCAGCGCCGGGGCCAACGTCACCCTGCCATGCCGGCTCAATGGCGACTCAGAGTTGACGCCATTCGCCAACATCGGTATCAGGGTCAAGTGGAGCCGGGTGCCTGAGGACGAGACTTTGGACGAAGAGGAGATCCTGGTGTCACTGGGTATCCACACTAAGAGCTTTGGGGAGTTCAACGGCCGCGCCTTCCTGCAGGGCGCTGATGAGAAAGACGCCTCATTAACGATCATGGACATCACCACGAGTGACAGCGGTCGATTCCGATGCGAGGTGTTCAGGGGAATGGAAGAAGTCATCCACGATGTTACCCTGTTGGTGGAAGCTGACCCCATAAATGGTAAATATTTTTTATTTACCATCACAGCTCAGAGAAAGATTTGTCTGATTTCATAGCATCGTGTTTCCTCGCACATGTTGGTCCGCAATAGTCTAGTTCGACATTCAATGATGAATTTTAATAATTGTATTATGTTTTTGCCTTGATATCTATTTTATCATAGGGAAAATATCCATACACAGACCCTTAAATATTGTATTGACAATATCAGGGCAAATGGTCAATATTTAGTCTACATATGTGAATGAAATAAATAACTTTATATGAAGTCTTGGAAATATAGTTTCAACACAATTTCATTATATTAAAGCCATGCAATAAAATAGCTGAAAGTACCTTGTTCAATGAATACACAGCAGTTGTTAGCTAACTAACTTGAGCGATATGATCTTTGCCCTGCAAGGACCGACAGCCATTTAATCAGGCAGTTGGTGTAGCCCGACTTTGTGGAGACAATGACTCCTTTCACAGTCGAGATGGCAAAAGTAAAACCCAAGAGATTGTATGGCAGCAACACCAGTATCCCTTGAGACACCGCAGTATTAGGCCCAGAAACCACACAGCCTGCATTTCATCATTTGGCAGCAGATGAAAATTGTGAGTTGAACAGAAAACATACGAATTTAAAGGACCAAAGTCCAGTGCTGATGACCAATTTAGGATTTAGCACATGATTGATTGTGTTGTTATGATTGGTTATTTATTTGGCTGGTTCAGACTACACGATTCTCAGATATTCCTCCACGATTTAACATGCCACACCATACGATCACAGTGCCAGGAAATCGGGGCTTCTCTCGTCGGAAGACTGGCCACACTACAAGATTTGAGGGTGCAATGTTCTCTACTTTGTATCATTCACGTTTGTAAGATATTTATCTAAGGTTTATAACTGACATAAATGTTTAACATTTTTGTCATAGAGGTTCCAGTAGTTTTTATATCTGCTCAATGCAGCAACTCCTCACAGTTGTTGCGTTGCGCCTGACATGAGCGATACAATATACCCACAGCAACAACGTAGCCTAGCAACAGAGCGTCAACAATGGATTCTGAGTATCTAGCACTAGGCATTATGCTGGCGGTTTGAGGTTTAAGATAGGTTATGATAGCTATTAGCATGTCAACAGCAGTTGGCTCCAAACTTACCGGGTAGGTCAAAGGCGTCGGCTATTTTTCGCCAGGCTGTATCCCTTCACCCTATCGTGGAGTTCCTTTGTGGACACGTCGAAATTACAGGGACAATGCTGCCACATTTCAACCAAAGCTGTCTCCATTATGTTGTTCCATCGCAAGCAGGTCACATTATGTTGTTCCATCGCAAGCATGTCACATTACAAGACCTTGTTTCGTCCCCGACCTTTCAAAATCGAATAGGACTCACAAATTTGTCTGCGACGAACGAATCGGGGAAAAATCGGGCTGAAATCTTGTAGTCTGAACCAGCCATAGAGAGTCCCAACAATTGTTATGTCCTCTGTCCACAATAGGTGTAGTATTCCCATACTCCCCCCGCCTGGGCCGCTACAACCTGAATTTCCACGACGCAGAGCAGGCCTGCTTGAGCCAGGACTCGACGGTGGCCACCTTTGACCAGCTCTTCCAGGCGTGGAGGGGCGGCTTTGACTGGTGCAACGCTGGCTGGCTGAGCGACGGCACCGTCCAGTACCCGGTCACCAAGCCCCGCGAGCCCTGTGGCGGATCCGGCAGCGACGCCGGCCTCCGGTCGTACGGCCAGCGTGACAAGTCCAAGAGCCGCTACGACGTTTTCTGCTTCAAACCCGTGCTTGAAGGTATAAGCTTTTGCAATGCTCTATTGTCATTTTTTTAGGCCTGTACCCAGCTCAGAATTTTCTGAGTTGACTCAATTCATCAGTTGAATTGATTATTCGATAATGAAAAGATGCCAATTTGTACATGCACATTGGCACACATGCAAGTATGTGATTGAATGCACAAAATCCATAGACCAAATTCAACTGTAACATTAGTCGATGACAACAGAAATTGCAAAGACATTGGAATATAGACAAATATTCATGCTCCATAACAAAACTATGAAATCAAGTGTGAAGGGCACACTCAGTTGTCCAAATTACAGAAGGTATAGTGGTGTTGAGTGCTGGAGCCTGACCCGGCATCCCCTACCTTTTCAACTCTTTTCAGTTCAGACCTCTAGACACAGAGCAGATCCCACTTTGGATCTTGCTTATAAAGGCTTTATTACGGAGCATGAATATCCAATATCTTTCTATCTTTAACTCAGGTTGATGAGATTGACGGATCAATCAACGAGTCTTGACCTATGGTTATGTTGATTAACATCCTTGTGTTGCATACAACCACACAATCATTTGCATCCAAAACAAAAATATGAGATTATAAAAAAAGGTTAACAAGCACGGCGTGTCAAGATTTATATATCTATCCATAATTCATAAGTAATGAAATTCCTCTATCTTAAGCCTAGGGTACAGCCCTAACTTTGGGTGTGGCCGATCTTTTTTCAATTCATTTCCAAACGATTTACTTGTCTGTAATCGTTTGTCCTTGTGTTCACCCCCCCGCTCCCCAGGGACCTTCTATTGGCTGGAGCAGCCCGAGAGGCTGACCTATGACGAGGCTGTGCAGGCGTGCCTGGACGACAACGCAGAGATCGCTACGGTTGGCCACATGTACGCCGCATGGAAGCTCCACGGCTACGACCGGTGCGACGCCGGCTGGCTGGCCGACAGCAGCGTCCGCTACCCCATCTCCAGACCCCGCAAGAACTGCAGCGCAGGGGAGGCCGCCGTGCGCTTCTTGGGCTTCCCGGACAAGAAGCAGAAGCTCTACGGCGTGTACTGCTTCAAGCCACAGGAGAACTGAAGCCGCCGGGGGTCGTAGAAATTAAGGAAGTGTTAGCCACCAAAGAGGAATTACCACAACGAATACAAAAATATCAGCATTAAAGCCGAATGTTAATTGTGGGATTTTAACAAGCATGAATTAGTATGAACTCATTTCCTTTTTCTGAAACTGTGATTTTTTTTATCTGAATCTTTCAAAACTAATAAATATCGTCATTTATTTACAGTTAGGCCTATTACATTTACATTTTGCAGTTTTGCAAGTGTATTAATTTTCTCAGACCTTTCAGCAATACAGTAGGCCTATACGAAGTTTCAATGCAAGATATGGTTCAGAAACTCCTCTGAAAGATTTGTCCCTCGTAAAAAGATTGACTATGAACAAAGATATTTGGAGCAGATAAGATACAATGTAGATGTTCGTTATAATCTACATTGTATCTTATTTACTCTAAATATCAAAATGTGTTGTTCATTGCTAAATTATGTAACAAAGTTCAACATGACTTAACAGTTTCAGAGATATAACTACTCTTACTGTTAACTGCTCTTTAGCAGTAAGCATTACTTTAACTGTACTCACTCTCTCCCACTAATGTTGTTTCCTCTACTTTTGAAAATGCAAAAGCCCTTTTTTTTTACCTTTGAGAAGTGATGTGATGAGAAAATGAATGTAAGTGAGTGGACTGGTACTTTTTGACTGCAGTCTCCGGTAATACCTGTTGATGTGTAAAAGCTATGGAAAGTCTGTTTCAGTGGTCCAAATATATTGTGTTGTTCATTTGTGTACTGCATGTGGTAGGTTGGTTTTGTGTTCATCACAAATTGGTTTGAATGTGTTTCAGCTGTTAGCTTGTTCAGTTGGGTGTAGACCAAAAATATACAACAAAATGTCCTAATACTTATGGGTACATGTGCTGTTAACACATGCTAGTGCTCACATGTAGACTGCAATTCCTCTAACACAATTGTTAGTGACATAGCACTGATTCAAGGATGTACTCTTGTCTTACTTTCCAAAGCTAAGACCCAAAGATTAAGGAATTAGGCAAATGATTAAATTAAAACTAAATTATAACAACATTAACTTCTAGCCTGGCAATTTCCTGCTGGTTCATGTTTAACTAAAGGAAACGGTTTTGCTAGGTTGTATTCACAATGTAAATTACCTTTCGATCTGCAACGGCTCTTGAAATTAAAAAAATAAAGTTTTTAAATAAGATATTTATGTTTTTGTTGTACTTGTCTATGCATTTTTGTTATTGTAAAAAACACGACTTTTAAAAATAAATGAAGACGAATCCAAGTGCCACACTATTTAAAGTGAGGGACTCGCAAAAACTCTAAAGTAGTGATCTGAACGTTACTATAAATCTAATTTCTTGGCTCTTGAGAATAGCATATATTTATTATATTAGATAATAACAAGTTGAGGTATGTACCCTTGGAACTGTCAATTATATTTTACAGCTCAAACTGCATAGTCAACCCAACAGTACCAAATAGTGTCATCTGCATACAGATGCAAACTGTATGACAAGACAATTTCATTAAAAAGGATGAGCCCCATTTATAGCTGTCCCAGACTAAGAATTTATTAAGTAGACTACAGAAATTCATCCTGAATAATAGACATTATCTCTCAATATAATATTAATATCAATATCTACATGGTATCTATCAATATTATTGGTTCATTGATCAATTTGCTGATGTCAGAAGCAACTCAATGTTCTATGCATAATCCTTGTAGTTGTCCCGCCCGATAGATGCAACCAATTGCGTCTCACTTCGGAATACAAATGCTACAGCAGCACGGACGCTAGACAAATAAGTTAATGTGATTTTCTCACAAAGTATTAACATTTCAGTAAACCACTCAACAAATCACTATTTGATAGTTTACACGTGCTGTATGACCAAACCAGGTTCACTACCTGGGTCTGGAATTTCTGCTGTGAAGACCCCTCTTGGACCGAAGTGTCCTGGATTCTTTTTTAAAGATACAGTGATATGGTAACAATGATATGGCAAATACGTTTACACAATTATTGGATAGCTTTCCATTTTGTATTACTTACTTCATGGTTGTTTTTACTATGCAAAAATGTACATGTGTATGCTTCTCCGATGGCAGCTTGATCATAGGCCGGGCTCTTACAGCTAACCACTGTTCATAATGTTCAGGATACCGCAATGCATCATGGGATGCCAGCCACTTAGCAACTCGATATCCTGCAGAACTTAAGCATGAGCAAAGAGATGGCATGAGGTTGTCCCGTGGATGGAAAAACCCAAGGATATTGCAGAACCCTATTATATAGCCCAGTCCATGCTACCTCAACCAAAACACAAGATTCACAGTTCCATTAAGTGAGATCAACCCCCATTTTCCATCTAGCAATTATGTTACACGGCACATATTTCAACTTTCATTGCGGGTATCCAGATTATTGCCATAAACCCAAGTAACAGCACAGAAAGATCAAATCAAATGAATAAAATAAAAATATTAAAAAAAGAAAGCCACATTAATATATTTATAATTCAGTAGGCTAGTAGGCTACATACACATTACATTTGCACTGTTAATCAACCAAAGTATTTTTCCTCTAGGTTGCATGATGGAACATTAGTATTTCACTTTAATGACAAGACAAACTCGATGACAGAGCGGCTGATCAAAGAGAGGCAACTACAGAAGCCTGAGGCAAAACAAATGTTAATCTTCAATCAGCAATGCCTTGCAGTTGCAACAGTGGCATAAAGAGGCTTGAACTTGATTGCTCTGAAATCTTTTCTGCTAAGCTAACTTGCTCAAGGCCTTTGGACCCTGGAAATTACACTGTGGGTCAGCTTGGCTAAGTAGATAGAGGGTTAACCTGCAACCGGTAGCTAGTTTGATCCCCGGTGATCCTCCTGCTAGCTGAGTGTACCTGAGCAAGACATTTAATACTGCTCCCGATGGGGCTGTCGCCTTGCATGGTTGACATCACCAGTCGTGTGGGAATGTGTGTATGAACCGTTATAAGTTGCTTGACATAAAAGCTAAATAAACACTTAAGGAAGTGATTGCTGTGTCAATAGTTGATGTGCAATATTCAATCTGCTTCAGAGTTATTCTTCCATGATAGCCTATGTATTTTTACTGCGGCAGATAATATAAATAAATGTCTCTATACAGCGGAATAACATGCACCATTGGTCTAATAGCATTATAAAGGATAACTTATTAGCTGCTAGTAGGGGAAATGCACCAAATTCAACTTGTATGGTCTCTCTTTGTCCATATTGGAAGTGCACATTTATTACTTAATCGATGAAGCTAATAAAAGGGGTAAAACTTTACCCTATTTTTATTTCTTTAATGGTGGAAAACAGAAAAGAAAAGCTTACAATAAATCGAAAACAATTCAGAAACATCCCAGACATTCACATTTTAAAATACATTTTTTTATAGTATAAATATATAATGCTATTATGTGCACTTGAATGCTGAAAGAAACACACACATTCACACACACACACACACACACACACACACACACACACACACACACACACACACACACACACACACACACACACACACACACACACACACACACACACACACACACACTCAGACAGAAAATAAAAAATCTAAAATCCGTTTGTAACAAAACAACATCACCATTGCAACGTGAGAATACAAGTACAATGGATGGTGCCTTCCCTTTTATCCATTGTTGTCTTTTTATGAAATTATGTATAGTTTTAATGTATTTATAAGTAAAGTATCATCTTCACAGGCATGTCATCTTCCATAAACACAAGCTATTTTGCTTGCTGGTCAACATTTTCTGTATGCACAAAGAGAACTGCTGGCCCAGGTTACTGAATATTACATTATCTGTAAAGGCATACAGTCTTGAGCAGCTTGGAAATAAATTATAAGCATCTCTGGTTTAACAGGCATCAGGTTCAAGTCTTATTGATTCATAGAATACATTCTGTCAACTGTTGATAGACATTAGCACAAGGCAAGGAAAAGGTAACAGGAATTATGCATAGTTATGCCCCTTAAAGTAGAGTCTTTGGGTCATAATTACGTTGTTTTACAGATATTGTAAGTTGTAGAAAACATAGATATTTGCCATGGTGTTTTTGTTTAACCACAAGCTTGGATAAGATGTAATTAGTACAAATTGTTAAACAGTGAAAGACTGTTGCTGCAATAACTTAGACAGTTTGACAAACAAACTGCAGATGTACCAAGGATTTTCCTGTGTATTGTTGTTCAGCTGATTGCTCTGCTGATCTGCTCTTGTAGACCACACACTTGATTTAAACAAAGAACACAGTGGGATAAGTGTACTTTGATGACCGTGTGTACACACACTCATTAAGCGGATTCAGGTCTCTGCTCGCATTACTCCCCATAATAAAATCTTCACATTACATAAGCGCTACAATATAGAAAAAAGCAGAATTCTGGTATCTCTGTAAGGAATACTTTGGTGATTTCAGAAAGACACTGTAAAAAAATAAAATACAAAGTAAGCACATTATTATTATTTGGTCACGAATGCATCAGCGTAAAGTTCTTAAAGTGGAAGCATTGGAGAATTAAAAATGAATGTTCTTTTCCAGTAGCCAGCTGAAAGGATCCATCTTTGCATTTTCTCCTTTTTATAAGCGAATGACCTCCAACAACAAGTCTTCTTAAGGCACTTAAAGGCTCGACTCGCCATCCAAACACTGATCTTCTCAGAGGAGATTTCTCTTGTCCTTTTCTTCGGTGTAATCATTCCTTATTGGAACACCATGTACCATGTGGGGTTTAGTCCATGTTTAATGGCGGTCACTGTCTCCTCAACCTCAACTTGTGTCCAGTCCTGTCTCTTTTCCCCCGGTGTCTTGGCTGGCGTTGATAGTTGATGGCCTCCTCTGGCCTTTTGAAGTTGTGGATGCTGTACAGGCTAGTGTGTTGTTGTCTTCTGGTGAAGGCCCTCTGGTAACTTGAGGCTAGAGTAAGAAAGATATGAGAAGGAAAAACATTAGCAAAATAATTTGTCACGCCATGTACTGATGATTTTTTTTTTTTAGGTAGCCTAAAGATTCTCTACATTTAAATTGTGAGTTGATGTTTGGGGTGTACTCACGGTTCATGCAGGATACTTGGGGCGTATCCCACTGTCCATCCCCACGGCAACGGATGATTGGCACATGTCTCTGAACGAAACCGGTCTGGCACTGGTACCTCACAAGGCTGTTGATTTCATAGCGTGGCCGCATCTTGCCGAAGGTACGTGCATTCTCCACAAGAGGGGGCTGATCACAGGCCACTGGGTAACCAAACAAAACACAAGTGAGCGAAAGGAGAGAATGATTATTAAATATCACAATGATGGCAAGAGCCTAAAATAAAAACATTTCGCACAATTTTAGGTAAGATAATCCACAATTGGGGGTGCTTGGTGTTTTCTTTGTACCTGTGCCCTTCTTGCAGGTGTAGGTGAGGTGGTAGTTACAAGGTACGTCATTCCACTGTCCGTCCTCGTGCCAGATCATCACCACACAGTCCTCCCCGGTGGAGAAGAAGCTGTCCGGTTGATTGGGCCTCCAGTTCTCATATTGCTGGAAGGTGAAAAGTGCAACGGTTGAGTCTTCGTTGCAGGATGATTTGTTGAATTCATACACATGTTCCAACAGCCTTGTTTCTGGCTAGTAGGCCAGTCATTGCAAAAATCACAACTGAAAGTGCTCTAGGGGCACCACTGTGACTAGATTTTAAATCACTGTATCAATTAATATATATTTTTTAATTGACGTTAATAATAACGTTATAATAATGTGTTAATCAGATCATTGTGTATGTGTTGCTGGGTGTTATTTTGAAACATAAAAGGACCTTCCTTATCTTCCAAGTAAAACTGGAAGAGTCGATAAGCTTATGATAGCAAACTAGCACCACTCTTAGGGCAGAGGTTAACAAGTCAGAGGCTATAAAGTTAGACCTTATCTCTTGCTCTGGAAGTGGTCCCGGGAAAAAAGATATTGCACTGCTGCTCATGGAAATAGGGTTTCCAATCTTCTGTAGTTTATGGTTTCTGTAGCTACTCCAAAAGGCCACAAGATGGAGCCACAACATCTACACACTGGAATCTATCAATCCATTCCAATAAATCACCATACCTCTTTAAAGAAGAACCCATGCAAGGGTGTCTTATGAAGAACAACGTAAATATAAAGAGGAAATAAATGTAGTCGGCAGATGCAATCAGGTGGAAATACTCTATATTACACATGCAGAAGGCAGAGAGGAGGTTTCCTTTATAAGGCTATTTATTATAGTATGTTATAATTGACATGTGTCATGCCAAGCGCTGTGTCATGACATCACAGATCCTACCATCCCGACACATCCGCATTATATACGCAAAATATTCCAAAAAATGTTGATTTGCACAATCCTGCAATAATGTACACACAGCTGCAGCCAGTGAGGCTAGCTCCCTCAACTTGGACAGCACCAGCGGGCTGTCAACGGCCTCTAGGTTCAAACACTCCCTTCAAAGCTGCGACCCCCACCCCACACCTCCATCCATGCCTTGAGGTGCTGCAACCCTGTTATTATGCTAAGCAAAGCTACTGGCTTCCTGCCCCATTCACTCACATTCATCACAATGGTTACCCCATCCCTACCCTCCCCCACCCCAGGCACACAGTAGACCCTTAATGACCAATCATCAAAATCAATAATCAGTCCTATGTCCGTACTTTGCTAAATCCTGATTCCCACGCACTAACGTGTAAGTAGTGTGCATATGCAAATAAATAAATAGAGGTATGACACACACCCACACACATACACACACGCACGCACACACACACACACTCGCAAATACCCACACACAGACACACACACTGCATGTGCAACAGATGGCTGTGTTGATACATTCATCCTCCACAGCTATAGTACTGACTCACTCTACTCCAGATGCCAACTTTGTTCCAATTGTGGTGGTCTACTACAGGATCCTTTTTCTATTGAGAAACACGAGGTGGGGCGACCACCCACCTAGCCCCTACCCCGGCCCTCCGCTGAGAGGTTTCTGCACAACTTCCTCTCTCTCCCCGTCTCTCCACAGCCGGGCACAGGTGCTGTCCATCTGTGTGTGTGTGTGTGTGTGTGTGTGTGTGTGTGTGTGTGTGTGGTGTGTGTGTTGTGTGTGTGTGTGGTGTGTGTTGTGTGTGTGTGTGTGTGTGTGTGTGTGTGTGTGTGTGTGTGTGTGTGTGTGTGTGTGTGTGTGTGTGTGTGTGTGTGTGTGTGTGTGTGTGGGTGGCTGGGCTTGGCTGGCTGCCTGCTGGGTTTCCGGACGGGTGTTGGGCTCGGACGAGCGATACCTGTCCACGCCTGTCATGCGCTTCCCCTAGACAGTGTCCCTCACACCCTCCCCACCACCACCCAACCTCCTCCTCCACTAGTGGGGGGGCTAATGCAGTAACTCTCTCTCTCTCTCTCTCTCTCTCTCTCTCTCTCTCTCTCTCTCTCTCTCTCTCTCTCTCTCTCTCTCTCTCTCTCTCTCTCTCTCTCTCTCTCTCTCTCTCTCTCTCTCTCTCTCTCTTCCATACCCTTCCTCAGGCCATCTAGATGCCTCCCGCCTTATCTCTGGTGTAGTCGGGGGGTGTGGGGGGTGGGGTATCTTTGAAGCGAGGACATCACTCTGTACGACATGGATGAACATAGCAATTAACCACTTTCCTGTCTAGTGTGTGAGGGGAGGGGGATTGGGGTTCCTCAGCCAGAAGCCAAAACAAACAAACGCACTCCCACTTAGGCACACCACAGAGCGATCAAAACCCCCAACTCCTGCCCCCGACTGTGGGGGGCTACCTGCCGCTTCAGTCCCTCCTTTATGGCACCCTCTGGGGGGGAGACCAAATTTGAAATAACATGACCTGTCCTACTGCAGCCAGGGCTGCACAGAGTCGCAGTGACCAACTCGAAACAAACATCTGCACTCATTCCTTGTTCTCTGTCACACACCCACACACACACCCACACATGGCAAGGGGAGAATCCGCCATGAGAAGGCCACCACTGTTCCCATCCCTACCACATTCGGTCACTTCCATGCAGAGGAGCAACTCCCATCCCGGATGGTTACGCCATTTTCTCATCAACATCACGTCCAAATATTTACAATGACTCTGTGCCATGTTTGTTGAGATAAAATAGTGTGAAAAAAGAACCCGGTTCTTACCAGAGGGTTGCCGTCAGTCCAGCGGAAGTCGCTGTCGTACACCTTATCGTTCAGGCCGATCCACTGGTAGTCCTGGCCCAGACCTGCGATGCAGGGGCAGAGAGAGAGAGAGAGCTTGGTTAGGGGCAGGTTGAGGGCTCCCTCTGAGAATTTACCCTTATTAGGACTTTTTCAGTTAGAGGAAACATTTGTTCAAAAAAGAAGAGACAGAAAGTGTGACGCCACATAGGCATTAGTTTCTTGTTCTATGGTTGTTACTAATCTTAGCTCATTTTGACTTTTTATAATTAAGCTAAAATACATTACGAAATGATTGATTTCGAGAAGCCCGGTTAAGCAGTGCGGTCTCCTGCATGTGTCTTATCTAGTTTATAATTCACACAAAACATACACAGCTTATCTATTTGTTTTCGTCTGTCTGTCAAAGTAATAGACTTACGGTTGACAAACTGCTGCTCCTCATGGGAAACTATACTGGTGAGGTGAGCGCCCTGCATTCTGCACTCGCGCTCTGCGTTGTCCCAGTTCCTCCTATGGGGAGAGTACTTGTAACAGTGGCCCTGGAATTTATGCCAGCCATAGCCACATGCTTCAGTGTCTGAAGAAGAGGAGCGAGAGAGAGAGAGAGAGAGAGAGAGAGAGAGAGAGAGAGAGAGAGAGAGAGAGAGAGAGAGAGAGACGAGAGAGAGAGAGAGAGAGAGAGAGAGAGAGAGAGAGAGAGAGAGAGAGAGAGAGAGAGAGAGAGAGAGAGAGAGAATTGATTTAGCCATTTAGCAGAAGTCATTTTTGTAACTTTTGGTAAGAAAACCAATCATCAGTGCCTTTCAACGGGATCAAGATAATAGTAATGCATAGTTAAACACTTCTGTTTTACTACTCCCAATCTGATCTTTCCAACACCTGAGTATTTTCAACCTAGAGTATTGTCAGGCCTCTGCTATCTCTGAGTGAGACTATGTGCCAGACAAAAGATTGAGGTTAAGAATGTTTGATGGAACTCATTCTATGGCTCCTAACTGCGAAGCCATTCAAGGCCTTGAGGGCAGGAACAGAGGAAAGGCAAAAAAAACACAATTATTATTACTCTTAAAATTACGTTAAGATTAAATCAGATTGGTACATTGTGTCTGATGGAGCCTCTTAATTACTTAAGGTCTAATTACTCAGTAAGGTCTTTGTGCATGTTTGTGGGTGTGTATATGTATGGCTATATAAGGATGAGGTGACATGTCTATTTAATGTCTGTTTCACTTGATTTGTTTCAAAAGCATATTTTTATCAAGACTCAACCCAGCTGTTGATATGCGGACCAAACAGACATCTTGGTTCTTATCAGTCCTCCCCTCGCTTTCGTACGCTTTATTTCTCCACTAGCAGGATGTTTTGGGGCAACAGCTGGAACTCAGCATACAATGGGGCTGTGGTGTGAATCCCTGCTGAGTGATCCCAGTTACATCTTGGGCGGGGACACCAGTCGATCAGGCCAATACGGATGATGACTTGGGCTGAACAATTAAAAGGTCAAACTATGCTGTATTTGGGACTACATAAATCAAATGACGAGTCGGGGAATCACTCACACGTTCCTATGGCCCTAATCACAACAAATCATATATATCATATAACGTGTCTAAACATAACCAACAGAATATTTATGAAGTGTGTAATGTATTGTGTGCTAGGTCTGTCTGCCTGACGCCATCAGTCAATGCTGCCCCACGCTACCTGTTCAGTAACCTGGCGGCCTGCGGACAAGACTAGGAGACTACTAAAAGCAGCTGCCACGATGAGATGGAGGCGCTGTTTGGGATTCAGCTGTGTCTTATTGGTGAGGGTTTATGTTAGAAGGGAATGTTCTGCTGATATCATAAGCTTATCGACTCTTCCATTAAGAGTTATCTCTAACATTGACTATGTTTATTCCTCAAGGGATTTAGGGGATTTAGTTATTTTGAGATGGATGAAGGGGTTGAATAAAATCAATACCTCTCACAAAGTAGTTGACCATATAAACAGTTACTTTAATAAACAATAGAAATAGTGAGCATCTAATATTGGTGATGTGATCATTGTATTTATTGAATGCGCTCACAACACATTGCTAACTGAGGAAAATATATAAATATTGCGTCATACAGTACTCAAACTAAACTCACCCTCTTCACAGTTACGGCCGGAGTAGCTGGGAAGGCACACACATGTATGGCAGCCAACCCCATCAAAACATGTACCACCGTTACGGCAAGGGTTGGACTGGCATTCATCAATATCTAGAAATAACAGAAAAGGCAGAAATGAGTAGGCATATTTGGTGGTATGAAATGATCTTTAAGTGCCTGCTGGTTGAGAAAGGGGATACAGGGAGAATATGTGATGTACCTGTTTCACAACGGATTCCACTGTAACCAGGAGGACAGCTGCATGAAATGGTACTGCCGGTCTTGAAGCAGGAACCACCATTCAAACAAATGTTTTTCACACATGAGTGAAATCCTGCGTGGATATAAAACAAACCATTTAAATAAAAATACATAGAGACATAAACCCAGATCCCTTGGAATTACAATACAAAAAATCTGCAAATGAATTTTACATACCTGGAATTTCAACAGTCTCACCGATGATGCTGTGGTTTATGTCCAGTCCAGTTTCAGCAGAGTTGCTGGGTTCTTCTCCACTTCTCCACTGATTATTGAAGAGAGGTGTATAGGGTGTCCCATCCCGGTCCACTGTGTCATTTTCATTGGAGAATGACGAAGGTGTGGTATGCAATGATGTGATTATTTCTTCCAGGCTTTTTGTCTCAGCCAGAGGCACAATTGCAGTCGCAGTGGCAGACACTTCTCTGTCCATATTCATGGAATCCTCTCTCATACCTGGCTCGCCGATCATCGGTAAACCCGTGGTAACGTCTGCCTTGAATACAGTCTTGATCTCACCGGGAGCGGCTGATGGCTTTTCTTTAGTGGATTCTTCACCGGCCTCAACAGTGGGTGCTTCGGTTATTATCATAGAGGGCGGGCTAGTGATGGCAGCTGATAGCTCAGATTTGTCTTCAACCTTGTCACTTTCCAGATCCACCGCAGTGCTTGTTGTCAGGCCCTCTCCTGTGCTGCTACTGCTCTCTGATACATGTTCAGAGGTCAGTGTGGATGCTGGCGCAGGCACAACAGGGGTAGTCCCTGCTATTATGGACGATTGAGAAGTGCTTCCCTTAGGGCCACTTTCACTGCCTGCTGAGATAACAGACTGGCTCTGAGTAGTTTGTGGCAGAGCGCTTGGAGGTGCTCCTGGGTAAATCGGGACGGATTCAACCTTGGAGAGGTCTGGTGCTTCATAGTCTACTGGGGTGCCATAATCGGGGTCTTTTTCATAAAATGGGGTAGAGGTTGACGATTCACTCTCTGCGCTACTTGAACTGGCTTCTTTTAGAGGTTCAATTGTCCAATTTTCTTTTGAAGTTGACCCATTTACAGGGTTGGCTGTTGACTCTGAAATCTGGGTTGTCTTCTGAATTGGCAACAGGGGGCTGGTGCTTAGTAGTGCATGCTCAGAGGAATGATCGGTGTAAGGCACATGGGTTAAGCTGTCATCAGATCTGGCCTGTTCAAAGGACTCCACAGGGGTTGTCAGATGTTGTAAAGGAGAACTTGTTGTGACAAACTGAATATTGACATCAAGCTGTGATGTAGCAGCTGTCAAATGTATGCTGGCCGAGAGTTTGGCCAAAATACTATCCTCTATGGTCAGATTGGGAGCCAGGGCCAAGGTTGGGATTGGGGTGACTACTGTTTTCGTCTGAGATGTAAAATCTCCCTCTTCTGAGCTCGTAGAAGTTTCCTCAATGTTTGCCACATGAGGAGTTTGCCCTCTGTTTGTTACCATTTCCCTTTCTTCCGTCAACATCGGAGGTGATAGTGTGGACATCTCTCTGATGAAGATAACAGGTGTCCCATCCCCTGAGGCTTCTGATTCAGAAACCTCTGAAATGGGGGCTGCTGTTGGGTTCTCTGTGTGGCCAAGTGTTGATAAGTTATCCTGTGATAAGTTATCTGGAATCAATGTTACTTCCTTGAAACTCAGTGTGGTCTCTTCAGAATGTCTCCTACTGCTTTCAATTATGGCTACAAGCACAGCGGGCCCTGCGCTGTTGTAATCCACAACTTTATCCACACTAGAGAAGGTGGTCATTGGGACTTTGGTTGATGTTTCAGTTTTATCAGATGTATTTTCAACACCATCCTGTTTTTCTGGGATGCTTCCTGCGGAAGTTGAAACTTCTAGGTTAGCAGTTGACTGGCTGGATGAGTCATCGAACAAAGAGTTATCAGTTGTTGATGCAGTGACACCCTTTTCAGTAGCAGGGGCGGTGGTCCTCTCACTAGAGACCCTGGCGATTGTTGTAGCCGCTACTGTTTCCACTGAGCTGACAGCGACTGAGGAATGATGTATAAACGTAATCTCCGACCTGGCCTGCTGATAAGATTCTGCTGATGATGTTACTTCAGGTACTGGCACGAAAGTGGTGACAAATTGAACTTTGTCCACAGGTGTTGATGATGTTGCGATGGCAGAGGAAGGAACTGAGACCCATTGTTGAGACGATGCTGTATGAAGTTCCATTGATGAGACTGCTTTTTCAGTTGATTTCTTAGTAGCTTCATCTCTTTCTGTTTCAGTCAGTGTTTTCTCTGTGCTGTACAGCGAGGACGTGGAGGTGGATAAAGTATTTCTATCTATTATACTTTTCAGTGGTAATGTGGAGATGTTGTTTAGGTTAGTGGTTGTATCCATTGTCTTGTCACCAGTGCTCTCAACATCAATGATATTTGCCTCTGATGGCTGTTTAGTAACTTGGGGTGAAGTTGTAATGTTTGTGGAAGGCAGTTCATCAATCTTTATTGTATACGCGTACACTGTTGAGGTCTCTGAAAAGGATTCTATGGTTAAGGTATTTGAGGACTCAGTAAAATCTGGACTTGATGTGATAACTGGTTTTTTGGGTGCTATAAAGAGATGACACAGCTCCTACACTTGTAGTAGCTGAAATAGTGGGGATTGGTTTTTGTCCCACCATCACTGTTGCATTGACCATTGTACTAAGTGGGGTTTGTTCAGATGAGTCTTCTTTGCTGGTCACATCTGTGCCGGAGGAAATGGTGGGTTCCTCACTGGCATGAAGGGAGGCAGTGGGTCTCAGTGTCTCTTCTGTGTTCATATCTATTAGGGGTTTGATTGTACTGTACAAAGAAGGTTCTTCTGTAAACATAGCTGTGCTTGGCTGACCAGAGCTTTCCTCTATTGGGATATCTGATATAGAGGAAAGGCTTCCATGTTCTGCTTTTACTGTGGCAGTAGGCTCACCAGAAATATCTGATACAGAAACAATTGGGGTCTCAGGACGGAACAGTGAAGAAGCGGTAGTCTTTACATTTGCTGTTGTTTCTTCAACTTTAAGCACTGCTGTTGTCACAATTTCAGCTGATTTGTTTATAGCTTGAGAAGGGGGCAAAGTGGATGAGATTTCTGTGGTAGAACCACTCTCCTTATCGTTAATGTTGTCACTCGTAGAATCAGCATCCATTCGTTGAGTGGTTTGGTCGGCACTTGCAGTGGGGAACGTGCTATCTTGCACAGTAAATAATTTTGATTCCCCTGTGCTCTGTGGCGCAAATGTCACTGCCTCAGCACTAGATGACTCACTAGAACTACTAGAGCTGCCTTCTTCTTCTTCTGTTGGGACCATTTTGATCTCTGCAGAGCTGCTTGTTGATTCTGAATGATGAGAGGAATTTTCAGATGATTCTAAGGTTGAATCAAGGGTGGCAGGAGTGGATTCAGAAATTACCTCATCACTTTCAGAACCTTTTATCTCTTCTGTCCCATCCGGCATGGGTGTCACCGTAACTGCTGTGAAACGTCCGTCTTCCTCAGTCTGAATGGTGGAAACCACAGAAAAAGTGTCTGCATCGATGATAGTATTATCTTTGGTAATAAAGCCAGGGTCTAGGCTTCCATGTTTCATGCCATCTGTCACTGTTGAGAAAATCGTATCCTCATCTGTGGCTTCCTCTGTGAATATGCGAGTGGTGCTTGCTGATGGTTTGGTCCCATGCAGAATCATTGTAGGGGTCTGTTCACTTAGTTCAGCATTGGTTTGGCTGGTTGTGGGACTAATAATCATAATCTGTTGGTCTGTCACAGAATGGTAAACAATAGAGGGGAAAGCGGTTGAAATGGATGGGAATTCACTACTTGAGCTTGACTTGGTGGTGTCACTTGAAGTGTGATCATTAACTAATTTTAAGGTTGCATTTGGCTTCATGGTTGGATGGGAATAGTCTCTTGTTTGCTCAGCTAAACTATTACTTTCGTCCATACGGCTATGACTTGGAGTCTGTGTTGTTTCAGAGCTCAAAGTGCTTTCTGTAGCTCGGATAATCTCCATTTCTTTTGAGGTAGCCATCTCATCAGAGCCTGGTGTAACTGAAACAAAATACTCTGTTTCACCTGTGGCTTCTGATGGAGTCGAAGTGAATACCCCAGGGGAATGGAAACTGGAACTTTTTTCGTCCATCAAAGTAACGGTTAGGGTGGATTTCGATGTATCAGTCAACAAAGGCACGAATGAGACAGAATGGGGTATCGTCATATTTGAAGGGGCCGTGGTTGGTTCTTCAGAGCTGAAGAGGAAAGAAGCTGCTGTTACATCAGATTTTGAAATGGAACCCGTTGTTGTTTCATGTGACGACGTTATTACTTTTGGTATCCCTGTGCTGAACATTGATGACACATCTGTTAATAGGTCCCCTGAACCATCTGATTGTGTTTCAGGTTTTGCCGTTTTTATAGAAACTGTATCATCAGTACTTGTAATTGTTTCTGGGAAGGTTACATCAATATGCTCATTTGTAGCCAAGACTTCTGTGGTTGACTCAGTTGTGTAGACAGTTGAATCTGTTACATTGGAGGACTGAATGAAAAAATCCCATGTGTGGTCAGCTGTGCTTCCATCCGGTGACACAGCGATAGTGACAGTTAAAGTCTCTGTGCTTGTAATGTATGGAGGTTGGGTTGATGATTCTGAATCCATAGTTGGCTTTGTGCTTAAATAAGTTGATGTTGCAAAACTTGGTACTGCCGATGTCCTCTGCTCAACCATCTCAGTCTTGTCTGGGGAAGAAGTGAATCCCACTTTTGATTTTGTAAAGGTCTCCATCAGCAGTTCAGAACCTGATCCATCAGGAGTGCTCCCCTGATCATCATCCACAAATGAGTCCCCAGAACCCTCCATGTCAATGAATGTCGAAGTTATACTTGTGGGATAACCACGGGTTTGCAGAGTTGTTGATGGAGACAATGTAGAAACTGTGTGGTCTATTGATGTTTCTTCCTTTGTAGCCTCTGAAGGTGTTTCTATTGGACCTTCTTCTGTTGACTGTATTGCAGGTGCAGAGACACTGGTTACAGTGGACATATATGTGGGCAACACAGTAGCTATATTGATGGATGTGTCATCACTTGACGATATATCTGTACTTGTCTGTTCTGGTTGCTCACTTGAAGTGGCAGTAGCTGTTTCAGTGGAAAAGGTGGGAGAAGCAGAAGAGTAGATATTTTAACAACAGCTGCTTCTTTTCCTGGCTCCGTTGTACTCAACACAGAGGATGATGTGAAAGTAACAGTCTCTTGGGTGGACATATCAATTGTTTGAACATCTGAGCCCTCTTCAAGGGTTGAAGATGAAACTAGACTACCTTCTGGTGTAACAGAGTCTCTCTTTGATTGGCTTGTGGGCGTGTCAGTGCTGTAAAGAGAGGAGGCTGGATATGCTGTTGTCCTTGAACTGTCAATTGTTTCATGGGATTCTGTTGTCACTGATGGTTTCCTTGTGCTGAACGTTGATGTTGGTGTTTCTGTTTCAGTCTCTTTTGGAGACCCATCAGATGTTACTTCACCAGAGCCCTCCTCTGTTGATGCAAAAATGGAACTAGCCTCTGCTGTGATAGAGAATTGACCTTTAGAGACACTTCCTTGAGGTTCTGTTGTGAATGCTGGTTTCTCTGTACTATAGAGTGAGGAAGGTGGGGACAAGGTTGATTTTATACCGTCAATAGCTTTATCTGATGCTGTTGTCACTGCAGGTTTCTCTGTGGTTAACAAAGAAGAAATGGCAGTTGAGATGATAAACGATTCATCAGTAAATATCGTAGAAGTCGGGTCCGCTAGAAATTCTGTTTCAGAAGGAGTAGATACTGTTGCTGTGTCCGCTTCTGTGCTTGATCCATAGAAGGAAGGGGAAGATTCCAGCAGGATAGGTTTTTTGCTAACACCATATTCCACAATCTCATCGCTAGAATCTTTTGTTTCCTCAGGTGATGTTGAACTTTGAGAGCTGGTTATGGAGCTGGTCTTTGTTACATCTGAGACAACATATGTTGATGGCATCACTGTCTGATTAGAAATATCCACTATAGTTTCTGATGACACTGTGGATGGTCCCTCTGTGCTTGCCAGGGAAGGTACGGTAGTGACGACAATCATCTGAGAGAGCAAGTCCGTAGCTTCATAACCAGAACACCAATCATCTTTAGACGTTAGAATCAGCACTGCTCTCTGCCTTCTCTGTGATTGGCGAGACTGACGACTTTCCTGAGGGTAACATGGTTGGTTTTTCAGTACTTAACAAAGACGATGATGTGCCAGCGGAGGTCTCACTGCCTGGAGACATATCTGTACTTGTCTGTTCTGGTTGCTCACTTGAGGTGGCGGTAGCTGTTTCAGTGGCAAAGGAGGGAGAAGCAGAAGTAGTATATATTTTAACAACAGCTGCTTCTTTTCCTGGCTCCGTTGTACTCAACACAGAGGATGATGTGAAAGTAACAGTCTCTTGGGTGGACATATCAATTGTTTGAACATCTGAGCCCTCTTCAAGGGTTGGAAGATGAAACTAGACTACCTTCTGGTGTAACAGAGTCTCTCTTTGATTGGCTTGTGGGCGTGTCAGTGCTGTAACAGAGAGGAGGCTGGATATGCTGTTGTCCTTGAACTGTCAATTGTTTCATGGGATTCTGTTGTCACTGATGGTTTCCTTGTGCTGAACGTTGATGTTGGTGTTTCTGTTTCAGTCTCTTTTGGAGACCCATCAGATGTTACTTCACCAGAGCCCTCCTCTGTTGATGCAAAAATGGAACTAGCCTCTGCTGTGATAGAGAATTGACCTTTAGAGACACTTCCTTGAGGTTCTGTTGTGAATGCTGGTTTCTCTGTACTATAGAGTGAGGAAGGTGGGGACAAGGTTGATTTTATATCCGTCAAATAGCTTTATCTGATGCTGTTGTTACTGCAAGGTTTCTCTGTGGTTAACAAAAGAAGAAATGGCAGTTGAGATGATTAACGATTCATCAGTAAATATCGTAGAAGTCGGGTCCGCTAGAAATTCTGTTTCAGAAGGAGTAGAGACTGTTGCTGTGTCCGCTTCTGTGCTTGATCCATAGAAGGAAGGGGAAGATTCCAGCAGGATGGGTTTTTTGCTAACACCATATTCCACAATCTCATCGCTAGAATCTTTTGTTGCCTCAGGTGATGTTGAACTTTGAGAGCTGGTTATGGAGCTGGTCTTTGTTACATCTGAGGCAACATATGTTGATGGCATCACTGTCTGATTAGAAATATCCACTATAGTTTCTGATGACACTGTGGATGGTCCCTCTGTGCTTGCCAGGGAAGGTACGGTAGTGATGACAATCATCTGAGAGAGCAAGTCCGTAGCTTCATAACCAGAACCACCATCATCTTTAGACGTTAGATCAGCACTGCTCTCTGTCTTCTCTGTGATTGGCGAGACTGACGACTTTCCTGAGGGTAAACATGGTTGGTTTTTCAGTACTTAACAAAGACGATGATGTGCCAGCAGGGGTCTCACTGCCTGGAGACATATCTGTACTTATCTGTTCTGGTTGCTGACTTGAGGTGGCGGTAGCTGTTTCATTGGCAAAGGAGGGAGAAGCAGAAGTAGTATATATTTTAACAACAGCTGCTTCTTTTCCTGGCTCCGTTGAACTCAACACAGAGGATGATGTGAAGGTAACAGTCTCTTGGGTGGACATATCAATTGTTTGAACATCTGAGCCCTCTTCAAGGGTTGAAGATGAAACTAGACTACCTTCTTGTGTAACAGAGTCTCTCTTTGATTGGCTTGTGGGCATGTCAGTGCTGTAAAGAGAGGAGGCTGGATGTGCTGTTGTCCTTGAACTGTCAATTGTTTCATGGGATTCTGTTGTCACTGATGGTTTCCTTGTGCTGAACGTTGATGTTGGTGTTTCTGTTTCAGTCTCTTTGGAGACCCATCAGATGTTACTTCACCAGAGCCCTCTTCTGTTGATGCAAAAATGGAACTAGCCTCTGCAGTGATAGAGAATTGACCTTTAGAGACACTTCCTTGAGGTTCTGTTGTGAATGCTGGTTTCTCTGTACTATAGAGTGAGGAAGGTGGGGACAAGGTTGATTTTATACCGTCAATAGCTTTATCTGATGCTGTTGTCACTGCAGGTTTCTCTGTGGTTAACAAAGAAGAAATGGCAGTTGAGATGATAAACGATTCATCAGTAAATATCGTAGAAGTCGGGTCCGCTAGAAATTCTGTTTCAGAAGGAGTAGATACTGTTGCTGTGTCCGCTTCTGTGCTTGATCCATAGAAGGAAGGGGAAGATTCCAGCAGGATAGGTTTTTTGCGCTAGCACCATATTCCACAATCTCATCGCTAGAATCTTTTGTTTCCTCAGGTGATGTTGAACTTTGAGAGCTGGTTATGGAGCTGGTCTTTGTTACATCTGAGACAACATATGTGTGATGGCATATCACTGTCTGATTAGAAATATCCACTATAGTTTCTGATGATGACACTGTGGATAGGTCCCTCTGTGCTTGCCAGGGAAGGTACCGGTGTAGTGATGACAATCATACTGAGAGAGCAAGTCCGTAGCTTCAATAACCAGAACACCATCATCTTTAGACGTTAGATCAGCACTGCTCTCTGTCTTCTCTGTGATTGGCGAGACTGACGACATTCCTGAGGGTAACATGGTTGGTTTTTCAGTACTTAACAAAGACGATGATGTGCCAGCGGAGGTCTCACTGCCTGGAAGACATTACTCTGTACTTGTCTGTTCGTGGTTGCTCACTTGAGGTGGCGGTAGCTGTTTCAGTGGCAAAAGGAGGAGAAGCAGAAGCAAGTAGTATATATTTTAACAACAGCTGCTTCTTTTCCCGGCTCCGTTGTACTCAACACAGAGGATGATGTGAAAGTAACAGTCTCTTGGGTGGACATATCAATTGTTTGAACATCTGAGCCCTCTTCAAGGGTTGAAGATGAAACTAGACTACCTTCTGGTGTAACAGAGTCTTCTCTTGATGGCTTGTGGGCGTGTCAGTGCTGTAAAGAGAATAGGCTGGATGATGCTGTTGTCTTGAACTGTCAATTGTTTCATGGGATTCGTTGTTGTCACTGATGGTTTCCTTGTGCTGAACGCGTTGATGTGTGGTGTGTTTCTGTTCAGTCTCTCCTTTGGAGACCCATCAGATGTTACTTCACCAGAGCGCCTCTTCTGTTGGATGCAAAAATGGAACTAGCCTCTGCATGTGATAGAAGAATTGACCCTTTAGAGACACTCCTTGAGGTTCCTGTTGTGAATGCTGGTTTCTCTGTACTATAGAGTGAGGAAGGTGGGGACAAAGGTTGAATTTTATAATCGTCAATAGCTTTATCTGTATGCTGTTGTCACTTGCAGGTTTCTCTGTGGTTAAACAAGAGAGAAATGGCAGTTGAGATGATGAAACGATTCATCAGTAAATATCGTAGAAGTCGGGTCCGCTAGAAAATTCCTGTTCAGAAGAGTAGATACTGTTGTGCTGTGTCCGCTTCTGTGCTTGGATCCATAGAAGGAAGGGGAAGATTCCCAGCAGGATACGGTATATTTTGGCTAGCACCATATTCCACAATCATCATCCGCTAGAATCTTTTGTTTCCTCAGGTGAATGTTGGAACTTTGAGAGCTGGTTATGGAAGCTGGTCTTTGTTACATCTGAGAACAACATATGTTTGATGGCAATCACTGTCTGATTAGAAATAATCCACTATAGTTTCTGATGACAACTGTGGAAGAGTCCCTCTGTGCTTGCCAGAAGGAACGGTGAGTAGTGACGACAATCAACTGAGAGAGCAAGTCCGTAGCTTCATAACCAGAAACCACCAATCATCTTTAGACGTTAGATCAGCACTGCTCCTCTGTCTTCTCTGTGATTGGCGAAGACTGTGACGACCGTTCCTGAGGGTTAACATGGTTGGTTTTTCAGTAACTTAAACAGAAGACGATGATGGTGCAGCGGAGGTTCTCACTGCCTGGAGACATATCCTGTACTTGTCTGTTCTGGTTGCTCACTGAGGTGGCGGTAGCTGTTTCAGTGCAAAGGAGGGAGAAGCAGAAGTAGTATAATATTTTTAACAAACAGCTGCTTCTTTTCCCGCTCCGTTGTACTCAACACAGAGGATGATGTGAAAGTAACAGTCTCTTGGGTGGACATATCAATTGTTTGAACATCTGAGCCCTCTTCAAGGGTTGAAGATGAAACCTAGAACTACCTCTCTGGTGTGAAAGCAGAGTCCTCTTCTGAGATTGGCTTGTCGGCGTGTCAAAGTGCTGTAAAGAGAGGAGGCTGATATGCTGGTTGTTCCTTGAACTGTCAATTGTTTCATGGATTCTGTTTGTCACTGATGGTTTCCTTGTGCTTGAAGCGTTGATGTTGTGTGTTTCTGTTTCAGCCGTCTCTTTCGGAGAACCCATCAAGATGTTACTTCATCACAGAGGCCCTCTTCTGTTGATGCAAAAATGGAACTAGCCTCTGCAGTGATAGAGAATTGACCTTTAGAGACACTTCCTTGAGGTTCTGTTGTGAATGCTGGTTTCTCTGTTACTATAGAGTGAGGAAGGTGGGGACAAGGTTGATTTATTATACCGTCAAATAGCTTTTATCTGATGGCTGTTGCCACTGCAGGTTTCTCTGTGGTTAACAAAGAAGAAATGGCAGTTGAGATGATAAACGATTCATCAGTAAATATCGGAGAAGTCGGGTCCGCTAGAAATTCTGTTTCAGAAGGAGTAGATACTGTTGCTGTGTCCGCTTCTGTGCTTGATCAATAGAAGGAAGGGAAGATTCCAGCAGGATAGGTTTTTTGTTAACACATATCTCCACAATCTCATCGCTAGAATCCTTTTGTTTCCTCAGGTGATGTGAAGCTTTGAGAGCTGGTTATGATGCAGGTCTTTGTTACATCTGAGACAACATATGTTGATGGCATCACTGTCTGATTAGAAATATCCACTATAGTTTCTGATGACACTGTGGATGGTCCCTCTTTGCTTGCCAGGGAAGGTACGGTAGTGACGACAATCATCTTGAGAGAGCAAGTCTCTGTAGCTTCATAAACCAGAACACCATCATCTTGAGACGTGAGATATCAGCACTGCTCTCTGTCTTCTCTGGTGATCTGGCGAGACTGACGACATTCCTGAGGGTACATGGTTGGGTTTCAGTACTTAACAAGACGATGATGTGCGCAGCGGAGGTCTCAGGCGCTGCCTGAGACAATCTGTAACTTGTCTGTTTTCTGGTTGCTCATCTTGAGGTGCGGAGCTTGTTTCAGTGCAAAGGAGGGAGAACAGAAGTAGTATAATATTTTAACAACAGCTGCTTCTTTCCCGGCTCGAGTTGTAGCTCACACAGAGGATGATGTGAAAGTAACAGTCTCTGGGTGACATATCAAATTGTGTGAACATCTGAGCCTCTTCAAGGTTAAGAATGAAAACTAGACTACCTCTGGTGTAACAGAGTCTCTCTTTGATTGGCTTGTGGGCGTGTCAGTGCTGTAAAAAGAAAGGAGGCACTGGATGCTGTTGGTCTTGAACTGTCATATTGTTTCATGGATTCTGTGTCACTGATGGTTCCTTGTGCTGAACGTTGATGTTGGTGTTTCTGTTTCGTCTCTGTTGCGGGAGACCCATCAGATGTTACTGGTCACCAGAGCCCTTCTTCTTGTTGATGCAAAAATGAAACTAGCTCTGCAGTGATAGAGAATTGCACCTTTAGAGACACTTCCTGAGGTTCCTGTTGTGAATGCGGTTTCTCTGTACTATAGAAGTGAGGAAGGTGGGACAAGGTGATTTTATACCGCTCAAATAGCTTTATCTGATGCTGTTGCCACTGCAGTTTCTCTGTGGGTTAACAAAGAAGAAATTGGGAGTTGAGATGGAATAAACAATTCATCAGTAATATCGAGAAGTCCGGTCCGCTAGAAATTCTGTTTCAGAAGGAGTTAGAAACTGTGCTACGTGCCGCTCTGTGCTTGATCCATAAGAAGGACAGGGGGAAGATTCCAGCAGGATAGGTTTTTTGTTAACCACCATATTCCCCACAATCTCATCGGCATAGAATCTTTTGTTCCTCAGGTTATGTTGAACTTTGAAGAGCTGGTTAGGAGCTGGTCTTGTACATCTGAAGAAACAACATATGTTGATGGCATCACTGTCTGATTAGAAGAATACCACTATCAGTTTCTGATACAAGCTGTGGATGGTCACTCTGTGCTTGCCCAGGGAAGGTACGGTAGTGACGACAATGCATCTGAGAGAGCAAGTCTGTAGCTTCATAACCAGAACCACCATCAATCTTTAGACGTTAGATCAGACTGCTCTCTGTCTTCTCTGTGATTGGGCGAGAAACTGACGACATTCCCTGAGGTAACAATGGTTGGTTTTTCAGTCTTAAACAAAGACAAGATGATGTGCCCAGCAGAGGTCATCTAACTCCTGGAGACATATCTGACTGTGTCCGTTCTGGTTGCCTGACTTGAGGTGGCGGTAGCTGTTTCATTGGCAAAGGAGGGAGAAGCAGAAGTAGTATATATTTTAACAACAGCTGCTTCTTTTCCTGGCTCCGTTGAACTCAACACAGAGGATGAATGTGAACGGTAACAGTCCCTTGGGTGGACATATGCAATTGTTGAAACATCTGAGGCCGCGGTCTTCAAAGGGTTGAAAGATGAAACAAGACTACCTCTGTGTAACAGAGTCTCTCTTTGATGGCTTGTGGCATGTCCACGTGCTGTAACATGAAGAGCGTAGGCTGATATGCTGTTGTCCTGAACTGTCAATTGTTTCATGGGCTTCTGTTGTCTGGATGTTTTTCCCTTGTGCTGAACGTGATGTTGATGTTTCTGTTTCAGTCTCTTTTGGGAGACCCATCAGATGTTACTGTCACCAGAGCCCTCTTCTGTTGATGCAAAAAATGGAACTAGCCTTGCGCTGTGAAAGAGAATTGACCTTAGACGACACTTCTTGAGGTTTCTGTTGTGAATGCTGGTTTCTCTGTACTATAACGAGTGAGGAAGGTGGGACAAGGTTGAATTTTATACTGTCAATAGCTTTATCTGATGCAGTGTCACTGCAAGGTTTCTCTGTGGTTACAAAAGAAGAAATGGCAGTTGAGATGAAGAACATTCCATCAGGTAAAATATCGTAGGAAGTCGGAGTCCGCTAGAAAAAATTCTGTTTCAAAGGAAGTAGATTACTGTTCTGTGTCCGGAACTTCTGTGCTTGATCCATAGAAGGAAGGGGAAGATTCCCAGCCAGGATAGGTTTTTGCTACCACCATATCAACAATCTCATCGCCTAGAATCTTTTTGTTCGCTAGGTGATGTTGAAACTTTGAGGCTGGTTAATGGAGCTGTCTTTTGTACAGGTCTGAAGACACATATGTTTGATGGCATCAACTGTGTGATTAGAATATCCAACTATAGTGTTCTGCATGACACTGTGGAATGGTCCTCTGTGCTGCCAGGGAGGTACGGTAAGTGACACAATCATCTGAGAGAGCAAGTCGTAAGCTCATAACCAGAACCCACCAATCACTTTAGAACGTTAGATCAGCACTGCTTCCTGTCTTCTCTGTGATTGGCGAGACTGACGACTTCCTGAGGTAAACATGGTTGGTTTT